>JAWNNP010001529.1:0-20265 GCA_035044805.1 Leucophenga maculata | reverse complement strand
TTGGTCAAAATCGAACGGGGACTATGCGCCACCCCCCATACAAGCGATAAACAAAATTCAACACATCTATGCATCCATTTGAGGTACGGGGACGAAATTTATTACAGATGTTTATGGGATCGGGAAAAGTAATCGACCTGTAATCGATTAAACATTTATTATTATTTTATTACTATATCATAAATTTTTACCCTACCGGTTGGTTTGAAAGTATAGTAAATAGCATCTGCGTACCATAAAAATGACAATCAATTGAAGGTACGCAGGTAAATTTTTTTTATAACAAAAACCCTTTTGTAACATCATTTAATTTCGACACCTGCTACCTAAATCAGAGAGCGTATGCATTGCAATCGCGGGCCACAGAATCGAGCGACGAACGTTCCCAACGTCTTGCTGAAAACAGAAGCAGAATCTCACGAGAACGCTCGCAGCGACTTATTGCACAGAGAGAAAGACAACAGTCGTCAAGAAGCAGGACGCATAATAGAATTTTAGCTCATAGTAATAGATCGGTATTCATTTACGATCCACATATTGATTATGCTCATCAGAACAGCATCAAAATCGGAGCAATGAATAATGTTTGTCCTGAATGTTTTGCTAAAAAATGGAATGATGAAGCAAGTGGTATGTGCTGCGCGTCTGGGAAAGTTATTCTTTCTAATATTAAAGAGCCACCAGAACCAATTAAAAGCCTTTTGACCAATAATCATACACAAACCGTATTAAATAGCCACAACTTGTACATACGAAGTTTTAAACATAGCATCGAACTTAACAAACCGGAGAGTTTAAAATTAATCATTCACTCTGATCGCACACCTCAGGCAGAACACCGGGGCAGATACAACGTTCCTTCCATAAATGAAGTGGCCGTTTTATTGGTCGACGAAAACAAAGGACCCAGGGATATTGTACTACATGGTAGAGACGGACAGCTAAAACGAGTGTCGGAATTGCACCGCGCTTACGATCCGTTACAATATCCACTAATATTTGTATCAGGAGACGATGGATATTATGTGACTATTCATCAGCAGAAAGCCTTACGAAATAAAACGGTGTCATGTATGCAATATTATGCCTACCGGTTAATGATTAGGACCAACTGTTTTAACACACTGCATTATTACAAAGATTTGTTTAATCAGTATTGTGTGGATATGATGGCGAAGATGATTTCAGAAAGGTTAAACTTTATTTGCCGTAACCAACAAAAGCTTAGAGCAGATGACTATATTCATTTGAGGGATGCTTTGAACCAAGACGCAAGCGGAAATGCCGTAAATATAGGACAGCATGTCATCTTGCCGTCATCATTTACTGGGTCTCCGAGGTATCTGCACGAAAATACGCAAGATGCTATGACATATGTGCACAATAATGGAAGGCCTGACCTTTTTATAACTTTCACCTGTAATCCGGAATGGGAAGAAATAAAGCTGGAACTTTTTCCCGGTCAGCGATCCTTCGACCGGCATCACATTATCGCTCGAGTGTTTCACTTAAAAATGAAAAAACTCATAAAAATAATCATAAAAGACGCGATTTTTGGGCCGGTCAAATGTTATATGCTAACTGTAGACTGGCAAAAAAGAGGACTGCCGCATTGTCATATGTTGTTTTGGCTGGACCCAAAAACACAGCCCGATGAAATTAATGGAATAATAGTTGCCGAACTACCTAATAAAGGCGAAGACCCAGAGTTGTTTGAAATAGTCACAAAAAATATGGTACATGGGCCATGTGGGGAAAAAAAAATAACGTTCGATGCTATATAAAAAACTTGGAGATGGAAAATTACCATCTACAGTTGCAAATAGCCCACAAGTATTGTTGGACAATGAATTGGCTCAAACTGTTAACAGTCTAGAAATTCTTATAGACACAATCTATCCCGACATCGCAAATCTTACAGAAAGAAATTTTAATTGGCTCTGTTCGAGGGCGATAGTGTCACCGAGAAACGACTCAGTAAATGAGATAAATAGAATGATTATGAAAAAAGTACCAGGTCATTTTAAATGTTACAAATCTGTTGACACCGTGTGCAACATCGAAGAAACAGTGCACTACCCACAAGAATATTTAAATTTCCTCAATCCTGCCGGCATGCCACCCCACGAACTGAAATTAAAAGGAGGTATTCCCATTATGCTATTGAGAAATTTAAGCCCTCCCAGTATGTGTAATGGCACAAGGCTTTTGATAAAGGAATTACGAGACAATGTTATAGTAGTAACAATCATCACTGGGTCCGCGGCCGGAGAGCCCGCTCACATTCCGCGAATCCCGATGATTCCAACGGATTTGCTTATATCCTTTAAAAGGTTACAGTTTCCTGTGAAGATATCGTTTGCCCTTACGATAAATAAATCACAGGGACAAACGTTTTCGATGGTTGGCATCGACCTAAGAAAAGAGTGCTTCTCTCATGGACAATTATATGTTGCCCTTTCTCGAGTAGGATCTCCTGAAAATCAATATGTTTTGTTATCACCTACAAATACCACTGCCAAGATAGTGTACAGAGAAGCTTTAAGATAAAAGTTTCGTAAAAAAAAGTAGAAGCTAATTAAATTAAATAAAAATGTAAATAGAGAAATGTAAAAATTAAAATAACTTACAAACACTCTTAAAAATATACCCACACATAGGTAAAATAACAAAAAAAAATGTTTATGAACTTTTTGAATTTTGGCTAAAAATGACGTTATCGCTATACTGGCATGCTCAATTTTTTTGTACCGAAGAAATTTTTAGCCTTGGTGGTGATTTTATGGGGAAGGGGGGAGAGGGGCAAAATTTTAAAATAAACTTGTAAAATTCCGGAGCAGTCCTAGTCGAATGCAAAAAACACGAAGTCTCTATCTTTTACCGTTTCCGAGATCCTTTCGTTCATACGGACGGCCAGACGGACATGTCTATATCGACTCCCCTATCACTTCTGACCATAATGGGGGTAACTTTGGGGGGTCTCCGACCATTATTTCTACCTGTTACATACATTTGCACAAAACCAATAGGCTCTTTTACTTTCGGTACAGGGCCTAAAAATAAAAATATATAAAAAACTTAAATAAATAAAATTTAATTAGGTACGATCAAATAAAAATGTAAAATGTTGTAAAAATGTAAATAAAAATTACAGGGTAATCTCTCTTACTTAAGATTGAATACGATACCTTAATAAAAGAACGATGAACAAATTCGGATTGTAAGTATGAATAGAAAATGTGGTACTGCGTTTAAAAAAATATAAAAATAAAACAGAAAAAATATAAAAAACAAGTAAGGAAATTACAGTCGGGCGTAACCGTATGTAAGAGGCCCTATACCAGTTCAGGTCGCCTAACAAACACATTAAATGTTTGGTTAGGGGCAAGTTTTTAAAATAAACTTGTAAAATTCCGGAGCAGTCCTAGTCGAATGCAAAAAACACGAAGTCTCTATCTATTACCGTTTCTGAGATCCTTTCGGTCATACGGAAGGCCAGACGGACGGACGGACAGACGGACATGTCTATATCGACTCCTCTATCGCTCCTGACCATAATGGGGGTAACTTTGGGGGGTCTCCGATTTTTGTTTCTACCTGTTACATACATTTGCACAAAACCAATAGGCTCTTGTACCTTCGGTACAGGGCCTAAAAAGGTAAACATATGAAAAAATATTATGTTGACCCGTGCGAAGCCGGGACGAGCCGCTAGTGTAAAATAAATTTTGAAATGAAAAACAAGCATTTTGTTACCACTGTTATTCGCATTGCAACGATATTTGTCAAATAGGCACACAAAAAAAAAAAACAAAATTGAACTTTGAAAAAGAAGAGCAGCAACAAATAAATGCTTTTTAGAAACTCAAAACAGATGTGAAAATAAAAAGAAATGAAAAAATAAAGGGTGTAGCAAACAAAGCGACGTGCTTTTCTTAAAAATATTTTAAATTTTAAAAAATTGTGACGCTCATATAAAAGAGCGCACAAATACAACATTTTTGTAGGCACAGTAATATAAATATATTTTGTAGGGGATAAAATTGTTACATTAAATAAGTAGCGACCCTATTGAATTCATGGAGAGACTTGAGGAACTGGCAGAGGCTCATGGGCTGTAGTCGGACAGCATCATAAGGGCTATGACGGAGGTATTACGGTACACAGCGTTAATATGGTGGCGGAGCAACCAACAGGATTGGAAAAGATGGAATGACTTTTGGGGGGCATTCCTTAAATTCTTCTTGCCGGAAAGTTTCTATGAAACGTTGGACGACCAGATTCGGAGCCGTACCAAGGGGACAAATGAAGGATTTAAACCATTTGTCCTGGCACTTCAGACTATGATGAGGCATGCTGAATATTCGGCGGAACAGCAACTCGAACAGATCTATCGCAACAGCCACAGCGACATCCAGCGGTTCATGAAAAGCAAAGAATTTTCAGCGCTGGCAGTGCTGATGACAATGGCGGGAGAAGTTGAAAGTCTACGAGGTGGCACTCGTCAGCCAAGGAATACCACGACCCCCGCACCTAGAGCATGGTTAGCAGGATCCGCTTTTATGCCTAAGGATATCAGAGACCACAACCGGTGTTGGATATATAATCAAGAAGGGCATGTTAAGCGTGAATGCAGGAACCCACCAGTGCGGTTCTGCAAACGCTGCGAACAACAGAGGTTGGGAAACGAGGAGACGACAGGGAAACGGCACTAGGCGCTCGCCAGATCACCGGACACTAAAATTCGACGGGCGTCGGCTCATAGCAGAAGTATGTATAGCGGGAAAACTGGTCAAGGCCACTATAAACACAGGGGCAACCAGAAGCTTGGTGAGCCAGGAGTTTACGTCGAATCATTCCCAACAGGCAGATGTTATGGAGGAAGCTTACCCAATCCACCTGGTGGACGACACAGATCGGATGGTGTAAAAAGCAACCCAGAGGCTTATCAGGAATACATCATAGAGAATGGCTTATAACGGCACATGACAGCATTTTGTAAGCAGGATGGCTGTCCGGCATGGAAGTTATGCGTAGGCACTTCATTACGCAAAAGGGTGTTCGAGAAGTCACATTGTACCCCAACAAACAAACAAACAAACAAGTATTACTGGCCCGGAATGTTCAGAGACATTGCCAAGTGGGTTCGGACATGTGAATCATGCCAAGCGCATAAGTTATCCCAACAACAACATTCTGGTAAAATGCCTACAAATATGACCCCAGGTTCTGGTACAATAGAAAAGAAACGACGCTAAACAAATCAAAAAGGTATTCACGAAAAATTCGAGTTGGTCCTCGAAAAATTAAGAACGCAGTACAGACACAAGACCAGTATAGCTTACAAAAATGGGAATGGAGGTCTCGACCAGGAGACCTGGTCATGATGAAACAACATCATTTGTCGCGGGCGGTTGAAAAATGTGAAGCGAAGTTGACTCTACGACATGAAGTCCCATTTCGATTTATTGATTTCATATCTCCGGTTATCCTAATAGTCAAAGAGAGAGACCATGAAACCAAGACACATAAAGTATATGTGGGCGAAACAAAGCCGTATCACAGCTTAGATGCGAGTTAAATTTTTGAATGCAATTTATTGATTGCCTAGTATTGTAGTACAGTAAACGACCTTTAAACTAATGAATTGTTGTCTCTGCAGGAAATGGAAGAACATATTTCGGCAAACCATGTGTGAGAATCGCTCAAAAGGGAATAGGATGAACAACAGAGGGCACAGGTTATATTGCCCGTACAACTATGCAAAGGCCACCAGCGGTTCCTGGAAGGCCTTTAGGCTAAACTCAGAATAGACAGGCATTCTAAAATTTTTTTCCAGTTGAAGTACAAGGAGAGTGTGACGCCCATACAAAAGGGCGCACAAATACATTTTTGTAGGCATAGTAATATAAATATGTTTTTTCAGGGGATAAGATTGTAGCATTAAATTAGTTTATAAAACAAACAAATATAAATTTAAATGCAACAAAACAACAGCAAGCAGAGCAGCAGCGAAAACAACAACAACATATAGCGCAACAACAACGACAACCACAGTAGCTAACGGACAGCACTGTCCTCGGCGATATACAAAGTTGCAGTTAACCAGACAAATTAGCAACAAAATTAGTCAGTCTCGGACCTGCAAAGCGGTCGGTCAGCTCCGGTGAAAGAGCAGCAGTACTAGCCGGGTGAGTTAGCGCCTGACCGGCAAGCGAAACAGTAATCTTCTGCGAAGCAACAGCGGCAGCAGTAACCAGGTTGGAGCAGCAACAGCGGTAGCGGCGGAAACAGCGGTAGGTGATAGCAGCATTGGAGGTAAATAGAGACACCCGGCGGAATATAATAATAGCTTTTTGCAGCCGTAGTTAAGTAGATAGTTGTAAAGTATTTAGTGTCCACAGGATTCGGGTTCTTAATCATTTGAGTTTTACTTAGCTAACAATTTAGTCCTTTATAAATTACTGTCGTGACGGACTCTCGAAAAACACTTGATTTTTACATCGGCCCGTTTTGAATTTTAAGTGTATAAATCGTCCTTTAAGGAAATCACTAGGTTTTTTTGAAACTTGACATGCATTCAGGGGTTTTTGGGGTCGCTGATTACGAATCTTATTTTCCAAAATTTAAAACGAAGGATCCAATATGGCCGACAATAAAATTAAAAACCGTTCGACTTTCTTTAAACTTGTAACTCGGGGGTCTTCGGGGTCGCTGATTACAAATACGATGTGAGATTTTAAAAACCGCGGATATTGCATGACAGACGAAGATTTGAAAATCTGTGCGATTTGGTAAAACATTTTACTTGAAGTTGCTCGCTTTTTCCAACAACTAAAATATCGATACTTATGCAAAATAAATATAGTTTAAAAAACTCAAAAAACACGCTTTAATGATCAGTCGAAATAAAAAACGAAAAATAATTTGTAATATAGACAGAAAATATAAATGAATGAAAAAGATTAGTCGTGTTGTGAAAAAAACGTATGGGGTGCTTGTGCCATATTTTTAATTTATCGAACAATGGAGGCAATGGTACCGAATATAATAAGAACGCTGCGCATGTGCTTTGGACGCCCTGAATTAATAATACACAGCCTGGTCAACAAAGCTCGCCTATTACCGCCTCCACTTAGCCATTTATCGAGTACGCACTGTGTATGCGTAAAATATACACGACGAAGGAGGCTTGCCATCTAAATGTGCACATACTGAATCCTATGCTGGAGCTCGTAGATAAGCTCCCAACACAACTAAATCTATCATGGCAATGTATCCAAAAGAAGCCGGCGAACCAACTGTAAAGGTGTTCAGCGATTTCCAACATTGCGCAAGCAGACAGTCAGGTGAGCGTACCACTAGCTTCCACCACCACCGGAACGAGAACAACACTCCGAGCAGTATAGTGACTACAGCGAAGCCTTACTGTAATAACTGCATTTTGTATTCTCTTAAATTTATTATAGTCCAATAACTAAAATACCGCAAGTTATGTATTTTTTAAAATACTACTTATGTAAAAAAAGGCGGAAAAACTGTTCCAACATTTTACGGCTATAAATAGGGCACGCAGCTGTTGCTGCAAGTGAGTTAAGTACAGACAGCGAAGGCAACAAATCATTTTTTGAAGCTCGCTCTTTATAGGGTTTTAAGATTAGTTTATATACAGTTTGCAATATAATGACACATAATTACTTTCTCGCAGAATGACGCGCGAAATTAGTTCTTATCCATAATAGATGGGCACGTTGGTTACATTTTCTCTACTTTTGGACAAAACAAATTAATGCATTCAAAACACATATTAAGAAACATTAACAAAATTCCTATAAAATATAAAAATTTTACATACTCTGGGCTTTTTGTCTATTACTTTGATTAAAGTTTTTTTTCAACAGAATGTAATTGGTAAGCTCGCAAAGTAAACAAAATGTTTCCCAGATTTTTACTATTGCTTGCATCTAATGGAACAGCTGACTATGAAACGCTACAAAATGCCAGGTGTGCATTTAAACAAAAAATACTTTTGATAGTTTTATAGACATTGACTGTTTATTACCTTTATATAAAGCTTCATATTTTTTCCAGACTATCCAGTCCATGAGCCAAAAAGAAGAACAGGTTTTTCTCCAGCGTTTGGCAAAACAAACATTGTTTGAACCATTTAATGGCATGATCAGACAATGTTGCTAGCTCTATACAACTTCTTTTTCAACAATACGTCCAAATTTTCCATTAGGTTTTTGTAAATCTATGAGCAAAGGAGACTGCAACTGTCCATCGGCATAAACGATTGGCTGTATAGTATACCTATGGGTCAAAGAATTTGAAGATTGAGCCAAGCAATCAACTTTCAAAAAGCCCTTGTAAGTAAGCTGTATGAGTTTCCTGTATGAGTTTCCTTTGATTCTTGCTTTGATTCTTGCAATATTTTAAAATTTTCTAACAAATCGGACTGATTTTCAAATCTTTGTCAGTTGTGCTATATCCGCGAAAACCCCCGAGTAGAAAGTTTCAAGCAAATCGATTGATTTTTAATTTTATTGTCGGCCATATTGGATCCGTCCTTTTGAATTTTTGAAAATTGTTATTGGATTCGTACCTATTCCTATGTAAAAGTACGTGTTCAATGTTTTTCATTGTTGAACAAGTGTTTTAAGTTTCATAAAAATAGGTGAGTAACAGTTGGGTAGTGTTACTTGTCAGTGCGATCGTAATTTGCATAATCTTTAAAATTTAATCAATTCGTTTGCTTTAACACATTTTAGGCCGCCTGAAAAAAATTTTTTAGTTCTAAGGTGCAAAGTTACTTTTCTAGGGTAATCGGCCTCCAAGGAACTCAAATCCGTTGTCGAAAATATTCTACCTGTGATAGTTTCGCTAGGAAGGATTGTTTGAAAAGTCGAACAATGGCCGTTCGCCAGGATTCAAAAACACGCACTATCTATAAGAGGTTTTTCAAAAAAATTTTAAAAATGAATTAAAAGGAAAACTTTTTTTTATATTATATCCATTTATGTTGATTTGCAAAACAATTTTTTTGGTGAAAGTGAACTTGGCACTTTTCGCACATTCTCATCGTAGGTTTGTGGCAAACCTTGCATCGACGAGCCCTTTTATTATGCTCTACTATAAGGTGATGATGGCCAGAGACATGAGGAAGACGAGAATTTTAAGTTATTTTCTCAGAGGTTGTATCTTTATTCCCAGAATGAGCTGTCATTTGAATATCCTCCACCTCTTCTGCTGTTAGCAGTAAATTTGTCGTGACGCTAACTCGAAAATCCAGCTGAGAATCATTTAGCCGAACCATTTATTTTCCAGGCATTGACAACGACAGATTCAAGAATGGCCAGCCAAAGTGGCCACCACCATTTTTTGGATCTCATCGAGACGCGATAATTGGAAACTGCATTATCGTGCAGATTAACTCCACCCATGTATCAATTGTAGTTTTTTATTATGCACGGTTGTTGCACAATAACTTGGCTGGGCTGCCCGTCACGTTGTCGTTGCCTGCGCGTTGTATGAGATAACGGGTAAACACCAGTAAAATTTGACAACAGTGTTACCTCACGTTTGTCTTGCCAACGAAAACAGGCAATCTTATTTGCGTTATCAAATCTCGCATCATTTTCACCTAAAAATACAATTTAGTAAATTATTAGTAATATGTATTGAATTGGAATGGGATCTCAAATTACCTTTCGGTAATGCTTTCCCTGTTTTTAAATCTGGTGCAGGTTTTCCTACGCGATTACTGCGTATAGTTCCAGTGGCACAAATCATTGATCACTCAATAGACACATCAGGTAGTGCGATGTGAAAAAGTTATCAAAATAGTTGATGACGTTGAGGAAACTCCATTGAACTGGTCATATGCATCACAACAGAGGCTCCTAGTCCGAGATTCTTGTCATAATGATCGATAGCTCCTCCGTACGGCATCATTTGAAATACAAAGCCAGTCAAAGCTGCCGTGCAACAAGTCTTATATCCGAATTTTATAGGCTTATTTTTTAAATACATTTTACAGCTATGGCGACCAAAATACGGAGGCATTTGCTCGTCGATCGATAAATACTCTTCAAAAACTCCAAATTGCAAAAAATTTTTGTTCATTAAATCAAAGAGAGCTCGCATTTTGGTGTACTTATCATTTTTGTTTGTATTGTTATTATCTTGGAAGTGTAGATATTGTTTGAACGTGACAAAGTCTGCTGCACGATTGGTGATCCAAGTGTTAGATTTTTTGACCAATAGTTGTTTATTTGTGGCAACTTATTGTATCCTGACAATATTAATATGCCAATGAATCTTTTCAAAAGAACTTTGTTGAATGGTTGAGCAAATTGTGCATCATTGTGTTGCATACCGTATCGCTTTGTTTCAGTTTCAGTTGCTCCAGTGGCTGTGGGTTATTAGAAATTCCAAAATCTAGTGGTCTTGTCTCAGTTGCTTTTTTTCATTGTGGAACTGAAAAGGCTGTTGGTAACTTATACTTAGATGATACCACGCAGCCGGATAGTTTAACGTCAACGCGGGCAGATCGCCGAATGTTTCCTGTTTTGTCAGGAGTGTCATCAATGAGGCTAGACAAACCTGTGCGATCTTTACGAGTTTCAATTTCGAATGCACCGGCCATATCTTTTGCCAAAGATTCTTCATTATTAAGAATTTCATAATGAATATCTTCTTCATCAGTAATTCCATCAAACGCCTCGGGTGGAACAGCAGAAACTGTTTAAACTTTATCGTCGCTGTCCAATAGTTCATTTAATATGTCGGCAATTCACAAAGCATTGAGTCTTTTGAACACAGTGCTACCGCTAGGGTTGGATTTGTCTAATGAAATGTCTAAAACTAATTAATTTAGGCACAGTAGCTGTACAAATTTTTAAACGAAAACTATTTTGTTATACTTGCACTGGAATTGAATCTATTTTCCGAATGATCACGACAATTCTCAATTTGAAACGCTACTGCTTACTCAAACGTAGTTTGACAAATTTCACAACCAAATGAAAGAACAAAGTAAACACAAAAATCGCATACACAAAACTTTACCGTAATATATTTAAAGTAGTAACACATGTTTGCTAGCCGTTATATTCAAAATTATACTAAGTGTTGATTCGTGGCGAAGCGGCCATTGTTCGACTTTTCGAACAGTCAACTTCGCGCACCTTTTTAAACATAAAAATCAACCTTACTCGAGGTTTTTAATCATATTTAACTAATTTCAAACATTACCAACAGTTATTATTGTCATTTGTATTGGAATTACTATTATATCTTATTAAGTTTCTAATTAGAAAAATATCTAAATATAAGGAATTTTCCAACCCCCACCAGGAACAAAAATTATAGAAGAAGACCATAAACTAGTATTTTATCCTAAAAGCCAACAATACGAACTACAATATTACGTGTTTACCTTTATCATAAATTTAATTCATTAAGGCAATTTATTTTTTTAAAATTATGCAATATTTGCTGTTCGAAAAGTCGAACAATGGCCTAAAATGGGTTAAGTTGTATGGACATTTGACATTTTTTCCAATGCGTTTCGATACACTGGTGTGTCTTCTTTAGGTAGACTGTTTAATGTTTGGCTTTTACAAAAAGTGGAGAGATGGGGTCGTTTGCACAAGAGAAAAGTTGTTGACTGCCATTTACTTGGGAATGGCCAACAATGGTATTTGTTGCAAACGTCTCTTAGGTAGAGACTAAACAGCCGTTCAGAAGTGAGATGACTGTGAAAAGGCGAAAACGGAAGCCTCGGATGAAACCCTATGATGACGATATAAGGACAACGATTTACCGATATGAACCTGGAATATCCGCACCGTTAATAGAAATAGGCAAATATCCAGCTGGTTCATGCCCTCGAAAGATAAAAGGCTCGAAAGATACATGATCACTGCAATCCATTGCGAGTAATCACGAATTTGTATGTGGTTTCAATGTTTCGTTTAAGTAGGAAACTATGTAGCCTGTTGACCCAACTGTCGAATTTAGATTTCACGACACTACACCCAATAATGGAGAGAGGTTATGGAATTCGAGTAGCCTGCATTGCTTGCAGATAAGAGAGGCTTTACTTCTCACTTGCTTGCAAAGCCCAAAAAAGCATCTGTTTCCAAGCGGGATTATTCGCCTGATCTCTAGGCTGACGTTGTTGTTGCTGGTTATCTCGGACCCAAGATAGACGAAGTTTTCTACAACACAGAAGTAAAATTTCTCCTCATCTCTGACCGTCTATGACGCGATGACAGAGTGTGAGACGACACCAAGTACTTCGTCTTGTCCTCATTCACTGCTAGACCCATGAGCCGAGACTGTTTTTCAATCTCTGAGAACGCCTTGCTGAGTCCGACATACTCTGTATGTGCGGGCACTGTAGTAGGATGTATTCATCGCCCTGCCTGAAACCTCTCTTGGTATCAAAGGGGTCGGGGAAATTTTTCCCCACCCTGACAACGTTTTTTATGTGAAAAAGCGTAGTCATGCAAAGACCAACGATCATTGCCGGGATACCTAGAGCAGACAGGGCGTCGAAAAACTTCGATCGTATCGGCATGTCGAAAGTGGCTTTGTTTATAAATTTCGAGCTTCATTTCTATCACATAACCTCTCAACATTCTCAAACTCACGCATTTATTGAAGTGAATTTTAAAAGATTGGTACAAATGGATCTGCTTTTAACAAATTCATGTTGTATTGGACTAACCAATGACATAACCGATCGTTGCAATTTATCAGTGATAATTTTTTCAAATAATTTAGGTATAGCATTTAGTTTAGCAATACCTCTATAATTCGAGACATCAGATTCATTGCCCTTCTTATGTAAAGGGATAATTAAAGAATGTTTCCAGAGAGTTAGGAATTTGCTTTGTTATATAGAAAGTGAAAAAAGACGAGACAATGGAACACAAATGGAGCTAGCACATTGTTTTAGTATACAGCTAGGAATATTATCTGGACCAGGCAGGCATGAAAATTTAATAGATTTAAGAGAAACTAGCACATTAGATATGGTAATTACAGGAGATAATATAAAGTCGTAAGATGGGATAACATAGGGATAAGATGTTGAACGATTAGAAGAAAAATTAATGTATGTAGATTGAAAGAAAGAAGCAAACAAATCCAAAATTTGAGAATCAGAGGATGCTTCATTACTGTCAAAACGAAAGTTAGCGGGAAAAACTGTATTTTTACAGCTAATATTGACAAAGTTGAAAAATCTTTTAGAATTAATGCGCACATTGTTTTTGACTCTTAATCAATAAGCTGCTGTTTATTTAATGAGTTAAAGTTACAGCGAGCAATAGAAAATTTACTGTAATCGACCGGTTTCTTTGTATTTTTTGAAAAGGCTAGATTTAATGTTTTTTAAACGACCGAGGCTACGAAAGAACCAAGGTAGCTTATTGGCTGAATTTGATACAGTTGTATAAGGAATACATCTGCCAAAGTAATTGAAAACGGTTGAATAGAAAATATTCAATGCCGCTTCAATGTCAGTGCAAGCCTCGAGAATCAGTATTGAATAACAGCTGATTTAACTTGGGGTATTCAGTTTTCTTAAAACATCTGACACATTGAAGAGATTTAACATTCCCCACATGAGGAACTTTATCGAGCTGAAGAGAAGGCTGCAAAGTTGGATGATAATTATCTTCCGGTTATAGTACCGGAGGTATTTTCTCAACGGCTATATTAAAACCATTGTCAACAAATACCAGATCCAGAAACCGACCTGAAATATTGCAAATGCTGTTACACTGTTGCAAAGACAAATCAAGTAGACTATATAGAAAATCATTGTTGGCCTTTGGTATTAAAATGTAAGAATCATTCATCCTAGACCATTGTATATTGGCTAAATTAAAATCTCCCATAACTGTAATATGATCTTTATGATGTAAACGTGTACCTATAAACGAAATCGCTGTAGCTTGAAGCAAGTTAATACTCATATCTGAAGAAGGAACAAGTACATGTTCAAATCAAAAATTAAAAGAAAGTGAACTTAGTTTTTTGATATTTTAGAAGTACTGGGCAATTCAACAGCGTTTTGCTCTGAAGGACGTTTGTTTTTATAAACTAGCGGACAGGAGAGTATCAAAAAAAAAATCGAGCGAGAGTAATTGAAATTAAATTTCGAAACCGAAAGGTAAAATCAAGCTGCGAATTAATGTAATTCTTAATAGCAGCTTCAGTGGTGGTTGCTGTAAGACGAGAGATGAATATTGACTTACGCTGTGCAATCGGAGTAATAGAAGGGTCAGCACGTACAACATTCATGGCAACAACAGGTTGCTCCACAGATGGCGAAGAAATCGAAGTAATCGCTAGATTGACAACGATACTTGCAATGTCACCGGTTACAAATTGACTTTCCTTAGAGAGTTCTACAACTGACATCATTTCAGCTGTAGACCCCTCAGAGTTTTCCTAGAAATTTGCTATTGGAGTAGCAAAAATCGATGTCAATATCGGAACAGTCGGAGCTACCGGCTCAACAGGTGGTGGAATAGTTAAAGTTAAGGCCGGCTTTGCCTTTGGTGAATTTCTCTTCTTACGCTCAGGCCAGGAATTCAGACATTTAATGTCACTAAAACACTTTTCTAATTTCATAAACTTGTCAGGCATAGCCTTGAAATCGTGCTTGAGATTTGTAAAACCATCACTAGTCAGCTTCATGAATGTTAAATTCTCAGTTTCCGTCGATCTACATTCATCACAGGTCCTTTACGTTCTTTTATAGCATCAAAAACGCGGCCTGTAAGCCCAGCACATTTGCAGTACGAAACGTTATCGCAAAGCCAACTCAACAAGACTTCCTCATTGCAGATCTTGTTCTTGTATATGCAACGCGTATCGTAGCAATTCATAATTGCATTTAAATATCGTAAAAATAGGTTAAACGAAAATTAAAAAGAAGTCTAGCTTTAGTTTTGAAATTAAACAGTACATTTGTCCAATAGACAAAAAAAAACAGAAAAAAAAAATGCTTTGAAACAATAAGAAACAACATAACAATATCGTTGCGTTAAATACTAAGAACAATTTGTGTATTAAATGAAAAAAAGCAAGAGAATAACAAATAAAAAAGGCGCGAGCTTATTAAAAATATTTTAAAATTATAATAAATTCAATTACAAGCAAAATTAATATAATAAACAAACGATTACACAGAATTTTTTTAAAATACGGTAAAATAAATCTGTGCAATGTTTGAATTCAAAGTAAATTATAGCAAATGATTAGAGCTTACGCAAATTACAACCGCACTGAGTAGATATTCTAGCTTTCGTTTCATGCTGAAACTTGCGGGGTGCACTTCGCCATTCCCAAAGACACTTATCTTCTGGGTAGCTTCTGAACGCCCGTTCAGTGGTGAGCTAACGTGGGAAGGCGACACCCGCAAACGATATAAGGACCACAAATTACGGATATTCACCTGGAATGTCCGCACCAGTAATTGGGATGGTGCAAATATCAAGCTGGTTGATGTCTTCAAAAGATGACATCACTGTAATCCAAAAAATACGTTGGATAGGACAGGGTTACTCTAAAAAAGCATGGATGTGGTTTCTCGGTGAGTAGGAAACTACATGGCCTCGTCTCCAGGTTCAAGCCTGTACAAGAGCGTTTAGCCGTAATACGTATCAATGCTAAATATTTTTATATTATCCTGATTTGTGCGCACGCCCCGACGGAAGAGAAAGACGACGATGCTTAAGATGAGATATATTTCATATATAGAACGTCTGTACGAGCGCTGTCCCAAACACGATGTCATAATCGTGTTTGGCGATTTCAACTCCAAGATTGGGAAGGAAGGAATCTTTGGCTCAACCGTCCGAAAATTTAGCCTTCACGACACTACCTCCAACAATGGATTGATTTGGCCGCAGGTCGGAACATGGTAGTTAGTAGTACCAGATTTCAACACCTTAAACCAAATTGATCATGTTTTGATGGACGGAAGGCATGCATCAAGCGCGTTGAACGTGCCAACGTTACGTGATCCCAACATTGACTCGGACCACTTTCTTGTCGCAATAGGCTCAGCGTAGTGCACGCCGCACGTTCCAACATGCAACGAAAGCTAGACGTCGGCAAGCTGCAACAAGAACAGACCACCGTAGCCTTTTCAAACACAATCTTCCGACTGCTCCGGGAAACCTCTCCGTCTTCTCAATATATATGTGAACAGTGGAAACTTATCACCCGCTCCATGGATAGGACTGCCAGGGATGTCATTGGATATACAAAACCTGTGAGTTATCGGGAGCAATACGAGCTGTTAGAAAGCGATATCGAGAGAAACGGAGTTAGGAGAAACGTCTTTTCCGGCGCAAGAAAAAGGAGCAAGAAAGGCGGGAGTTTGTTACATAACAGAAATGAAGCTCGAAATTTTTGATCAAAAGGTCAAGCGTCTGACTGAAGCTTTTAAGTTTAATGATGACAATGGAATTCTGATTACAGATGAACAGAAATCACTGATATAATAGAGGAGTCGTTTTTATAATCTATTCGGAGGCGATGAAGCACACAATTCCGCCGATATAAAAATGACACCGGAACCAACAGTTAATGATGGCACTATTGTAGAGCCACCGGCCTATAACGAAGCCGATTCAGTTATTAAAAAGCTGAAAAATAGCAAAGTGGCAGGCTCTGATGGGTTTGCCAGCTGAGTTATTTAAGACCGGCGGCGAAGAGTAGTTTAGGAGTATGCACCAACTTTTATGCAAGATATGGTCCGATTAACGCATACCCAATGACTGGAATATCAGTGTTCACTGTCCTATCTTTAAAAAGGAGACCCCGCTGTTTGCGCCAACTACCGCGGAACAAGTCTTCTTTCCATTGGATATAAGACTCTGTCGAGCGTATCGGACCGGCAGAGCTGGGTGAGTTAGTTCCTGACTGGCAAGTAGTCCAGTCATGTCCTGCAGAGTAGCAGCGACAGCAGTAGTGGAGGTAAAAATAATCAAACCGGCGGATAATAACAATTGTTTTTTGTCTTGTTACAGCCGTAGTAAGCTCTTTAAAGTATGTAGTAATAAAGTAGTTAATATCAACTGAAGCAAAGTAGTTAGTGTCCACAGAATCCGGACAAACATAGATGCTCATGAAATTGGAGCAAAGCACTTAGTGTCCACGGATTCGGGACAACCGAAGACGCTCACGGAATCGAAGAAACGTAGTTAGTGTCCAAGGAATCGGGACAGCCGTAGACACTCACGGAATCGGAGCATAGTAGTTAGTGTCCACGAAATCAAGACGAACGTAGACGCTCACGGAATCGGAGCATGGAATCAGGACAGGTATTAAATCTTTCGGAATCGGAGCACTGAGTAAATAACCTGTTCTTTTCCAGCGTAATATTAAGTTTTTTTTCGTAATCTTAAGATATCGTAAAGCTATGAATAAATCTTGTTAATCAATTTCTAATCATTTTAGGTTTTACTTAGTTAAAAATTTAGGCTTAGGTCACGTCTTTTTTATAAATTTCTGTCGTAACAGACTCTGGACACACAATGAAAAAACCCCGGCCAGAGATGTCGTCACAACTTCCAAGGTAAAGATCTCTAAGTTTAGTTCTTATCCTCCTCAAATTTTGATAGTGAATATAGAAAGAAAGCAAACATAAAAGAAGAACCGGGTAACTTAACCGCATTTTGCTCTGAAGCACGTTTATTTTTATAAACGCGTTCATGTACGATAATGCCTATAGGCCAAAAATTAGCAGTCGGGAGAGTATCGAAAAGCGAAACCGAAAAAATTACCTTAAAGGATGAAATCGAGCGAGAGTAGCTGAAATTAAAATTTGAAACCGAAACATTCGGGAAAGAATCAAGCTGAAAATTAATATAAGCTTTTTTCAGTAGCTGTTGCTGTAAGGCGAGAAATACATATATCGTCTAAGGTGGAGCAACAACCGTAAGCCCAGTAGGTTTCAGTGCATTTGAAATAGGTAAAACAGTAGGGTCAGCATGTACTTTATCCATTTCAAAATTCATTGAAACAACAAGCTGGTGCACAGATTGACTAAAAATCGTTAATCTTGTTGAATTGACGACAACACTTTCTATGTCCTCAGATACATTTCGAGGCTTCTTGGAGGCTCTACAACTGATATCAAATTAGCTGTTAGCTCCGAAGAGTTGCTCTCAAAATTGGTTGTTAATGTTGGCTTTGTCCTCTTCTTACGCTTGGGATAGGTATTCAGACATTTCAGTACGCTAAAACATTTTTGTAGCTTCTGAAATTTGTCGGCCATAGCCTTAAACTAATGCTTAAGATTAGTAAAACTATCTCTGCTAGTGCACTTGCGCCTGATGTAGGGACTACTGAACTAGTTCCGCTACCGCTGTTACCAGTAACTACTTCCGCTAGCTCTGAAGCCCCGGAAATATATTTTTGTCATTACCTCTACAAAAGACGACTTAACACCAACTTCTGCTGTCTGCTACAGTACAAACTGAAGACTATTTGTACGTTTATACGATAGCATAATTCATGAAGACATTTCACGAAAAATATTTTCTTCAATTTCATCTCATCTTGAAATGTATGTTATCGTAAAAACGATGCGTGAATGTTTATTTATATATATATACTAGCTGTACCCGGCACGCTTTGCTGCACCCAGTAAAAATTATTTTCATTACACAATATATTCTCCTTCTATTCGACTCCAAGCACTTCTTTACTTCTTCCAGCAATATTCAAAATCGATAAATCAAAAAACTTTATTATATCTTTTAAACTATGAAACTTTATTCTCGTTTCTTAACTTGATTACTTCATCCGATCCCATTAACATGTACACCAAATTTCATCCATGTACTTCAAATGGATGCAAAGATATGTTAAGTTTTGTTTACAGCTTGTATGGGTGTGGGGCATAGCCCCCTCCGATTTTGACTAAACTTTACACGATTACTTTTCCCGATCCCATTAACATGTGTAGTAAATTTCGTCCCCATACTTCAAATGGATGCAAAGATATGTTGAATTTTGTTTATCGCTTGTATGGGGGGTGGGGCATAGCCCCCTCCGATTTTGACCAAACTATAACACGATTACTTTTCCCGATACTCAATAACATGTATAATAAATTACGTCCCCGTACCTTAGATGGATGCAAAGATATGTTGAATTTTTTTTTATCGCTTGTATGGGGGGTGGGGCACGCTTAACATTTAAGGGGATTAAAAATAGATGTTGTCCGATTCTACACCCTAGCCGATATGCACGCTAAGATTCACGAAAATCGGTCGAGCCGTTTCGGAGGAGTTCAATAACGTACACCGTGACACGAGAATTTTATATATTAGATATATATTTATAATAAAAACTTTGTAATTTCGAATATATTAAAATAAATATTCAACCCAAAAATTTGCACTTTCTTTGGTTTACTGAGCGAATAATTCGAACGTTCAAAAGACCAAACGATTGTCAGCACTGATTTAATATTATACAATGGCACTTAATCTTTACTTATAAACTATTTATAACATATTTTGCTATTTATTTTTACTGACTGAAGCTTGAGTAATTTTCTGTAAAACCAAAAATAGAAATCTGGTTACAGAAGCACAGAATCATTGTGCGATTTTTTCCGAACTCTGCTTTGCTCATGTGTGCAAGGCACAGTTCGGAAATAGTGTATTACTTTTATTGCGAAATATAACCCAACATTGGGAGTCAGCGATCCTGTAAAGTATTCTGCATCAGCTCAACAATTTAACTAGCTTTGTCCGTCTTTCTGGCTGCGGAACTGTATGTCAATATGAAATCTGGTCCCAACGTTTATATCCAATCTTATTAACAATCTTATTAACTATCTAGGCCCAGCACTCGTTCGAATTTCCTGAACATGTACACCACGACTTTAAAGTTTACACAAGGAAATTACCATCTTTATTCTGTTTTCTATGATTGATTATGATATTGGTATCGTTTGCTCAAGTTCACATTGTGAGAAAAGTTGTTGACTGCCACTCACCTGGGAATGGACAACAATGATTCTTGTGTCAAACGGTTCAAGCAACTCACATGTATCTCCTGGGTAGCCTCTGAACATCAGTTCAGAGATGAGCTAACGTGAGAATGCGAAGGGACCCCTCTCCTCTAATAAGGGGTTGGTGCGCTAGGCTTGGGAACCGCCACTTTAAAAAAAAATAAACCCTTCAAATAATACGAACAGGAAATCGGAAGGAACCCTCT
>JAWNNP010001520.1:0-116143 GCA_035044805.1 Leucophenga maculata | reverse complement strand
GTTTATATTTTTGTTGTTTTCATATAAATTTAACTGCAGCCACAAAATTTTTAAATGTATAGCAAAGCAAACGAATGATAGGTAACGTGTAACGAAAAATATTGTTTACGATATTTGTTGTGCAAGCTGTTCTTTTTATAAAATGTTTTTACTTTAAAAACAACAACCACAATATTCATATTTTCGCGTTTGCACAAAACTTAAAACAGTTGTCTTTACACTGTTGTATTGTTGTTGTAAATGCTGCACCGTTTCAATCGTTTTTACTTTAAAAACTACAACCACAATATTAATATTTTCGCGTTTGCACAAAACTCAAAACAGTTGTAGTTTAAATATATTTGCAATGAGCGGTAATATCTATGTAAATGATTTTAATACCGCACGAATGTAAAGTTATTACATATGTACTTAAAATATATATGTACATATATATATTCGATTTTTGCACTGTATTTCGGATGTATATATAGTTAAAACCGATTTTAATGTTTAATTATGCCAATGGTGAGCACAACAATGCGTTTTATATATAACCCGACAAGCACTTTTGTATGTATGTAGATTTTATACACCGATTTTATTACCTATTTTTATACCGATTTTTTACACCGTTTATTCCGATACTGACGTGATATCACGTCGGGGTCACCAAAATGTTCAAGCGTTAGTTTACACTCTAGCGAAATTCACAATTAAATTCCGCGATTTTACCGGGACGCTACAAATGCGTTTGCAGCGTTGAATATGTGGAGCGGGAATCGAAAAAGGACAAGCAAAGAAACACACGTCTGCTTGGATTGAATATAAAATTGCTCTGATTTATTTTAACTGTCAATATGTAGGCTTAAGCCGTTGCCGACTTCACATTGCAGTTGATTTCCAAGAAATATAAGAGTATGTTACTAAGCAAAGTAATTATACAAGGTTAGTCAATAAGATGAAACATTAAATGAAATTAGTATTTTATGATTTATATAAATTTGAGCGCTTTTCAGAAACAATGATTGATGCGCGAACACTCATAGTGTGTCTTCATGCTTCCCTTTGCAGATAATAACTATGTCGTCCGCATAGCCTTGACATATCATGCCATTATCTGTAAGAAGCTCGAATAGCTCATCCACAGGACAGGTGATAAAACGCCCCCCTGTGGACATCCTTTTGTGGTTTTGACTATAATATTTTTGTCGGGTAGTTCTTGAGTCTAGTAGTTGTACTATCCATCTGATAAGGTAAGGGTCTATACTCCTCTTGTTAAGTGCCTTTGCAACTTCCGTGTGGGATGTGTTGTCAAAGGCACCTTAGATGTCAATAAAAGCACAAATGGCTGTTCCTTTGTCTTTTATGGCGTTACGAATTAAGGTGTCTAGCTGGTATAGGGCAGTTTCAGTGGATCTGCCAGACCTATGTGCATGTTGATTTCTGTGAAGTGGTTACTTGATCAGGTAAACGGTCTTCATGTGGTTATCTACTAGCTTTTCTAAAGTCAGCATAAATGAGGTAAGGCTTATTGGTCTGAAGGGCTTAGGTAAGAAGGGGTTCTTCTTGCCCGCCTTCGGGATAGACACTACCTTTGCTCTCCAGCACATTGGTATATAACATAAAAATTTTCAGCATTGGGCCTATTAGAAAGTCTAGTCCCCTCTGTAGTGGTGATGGGTATACTTCGTCGGCCCCATGGGATTTAAAAAGTTTGAATGAGTCGATGGCCCATCTTAGCTTATCTTCCATACAAATATCACTTTCTAGTTTCCAGTTCGCTCTTCTGGTGTTACCATGCTCCAGTAATCTGGTGTGTTTTCTTTCAGTATGGGGATACATTCTGGAAAGTGAGTCTCGAGTAAAAAGCGTGCTTCCTCCTCCTCATCTTTCGTAAATGTACCTTCTGGCTTCTTTGGACAGAGTCCTTGAACTGTTTTAGTTTTAGAGAGAGCTCTAAATAATCTTGTTGCAGGGTTAGTATCTGTAATGTTACAGAAAATTTCTCTCTTTGCCTTCCGGATATTTTCGATATATTCAGTAAGACTGGTCGTGTACTCCAGATTTATGAAAGAGGCTCCGTACTATTTTCCTAAGTTTCTCTAAATCGTTGTTCTACCAGGAAGTGTCTTTTACTGACTTGACTTCTTTTTGTTTGCAGCTTTGATGGTATACATCAATTAAAGCTGCATTGTAGCCATCAACCATTATTTCCAAGTTTAGTGGTGAGTTGGCTTTCTTGTAATTGTTCATTTCTATCAAGTTGCTCTTGAGGCCACTTTCATACATTACCCAGTTAGTACGTCTAGGATGCCTAATGATTTTCTTCAAGCTAGAGGCCCCTGCAATGTCTAATAGTATGATCCTATGATCTGACATGGATGGCTCATCTGATACCCTCCAATTATATACAAAATCTGCCATAAGGGCATTGCAGAAGGTGATGCCAATCACCTCTTGCCTTGCTCTAGTGAAAATGGTTGTAGTTTTTCCTACGGACAATATATTAAGTTCCTTTTGTAGGAGGATTTCTAATAAGTGCTCACCCCTTCTATTTGTATTGGTGCTTCCCCACACAAGTTTGTGTGCGTTGGCATCACATCCAATTAACAGTGGTGTGTTTCGTGTTAGGCACTGTTGTACCAATCCCTCCATCTCCTTGGTTGGAGGTTCGGTTTGCTCGCCTGAAAGGTACCCAGTCGCGATCACCACTTCGCGTAGTCTTCCGCCGATATCCAGTTTTAGTTGTATAGCGACCAGATCCTCTGTTAAAAAGTCTGAAAGGCATGTGTATGTAATGTTCTTTCTCAGTAAGATACATGTTCCATGTTTGTCAGATCTGACGTCCCAAATTACCAGCATGTTTTGAGTGCCCAGTCCTCTTATACTTCCTTTATAAATCCAGGGTTCCTGGATTAGCACTAAGCCCAGGTCCAGCCTGGCGGTCAACCTGGCGATCACAGCAGATGCTTCTTTCGTCATGCTGTTATAGCAACGGGCCCATCGCCCCCGTCCAGAGGGGAGACAGCCTCCTCCTCCGACATTGGCATATCATCGTATTGGGAAGCTATGTTCATGTCGTCGATCGAGTCCAGCTCGCCTGGGAGAAGGTCGATTTCTGACTCCTTCTCTGATGGCGCTTCCCTCACTGCCTGTACCTCGATCGCAACCATACTGACCGGTTCGGCTGCTTCACCCTCCTGTTCAATCTCCCTCTTTTTGCGAACATGAACCATTATCTTTTCAAACCGGTAATTTATTTTATTGTTCCGGTTTTGAATAGATTTCATGGGCTGCTCATCGATACCGATCGTGAGCAGTCGGCCAGTTCCAGATTCTTTGCAGCGCAGTGTCAGTAAGTTCTGCGTTAGCAGCTTTTATAACTCGTCAGGTTGCTTCCCAGCGTTTCTGGGAAGGTACATTGTTATGATGTGCATACTGGGGATTTCGTCCCCATTGCACATCGTCATAGGTGTCTTATCCAGCATTTTTATCTGAGCCCTGATCCTCACAGTCTATCAGTATAAGACCCGACTTGCATCATGGCAACCATAAGTGCTTCTTCCACCCTTGCCCAGGTCTTCTCGGCAAAGGATGACTTCCGGGTAGGAGCATGGAACAACTGCAATTTTGATACCCTTCGCTAGGTCAGCATAGCTAGGTCCCTCCTTACGGTTTTTAGTCGCCATTTGATTGCCGTTGCTCCTCTTGGGCTCCACCATGTTTGGGAGCGTAATTTGCGCTCTCTTCTTTGGCGCATTGGTGCTGTCCGCTTTTGTCACAGGCTGGGCTCTGTGCTTAAGTGCTCTTTCTCTGGCTTCCTCCGGTCTAAAGCCCCTTTGTAGGTACCGAAGGTAACATTTATAGCCGGCTCCACTCAGTCCTCTTTTGAGTGGGTCTCCAGGGCCCCTAGGCTCTTCATGCCCAGGCCGGAGTTGCATTGCACGGACGCGTTCCTTTTGCTGTGACGTAGGCTGGGCCGCTCTCTAGCTTTGGCCGCTAACAAGACCTTTGCTTGTGGTAGCGATTTCTGCCTGAGTCCTGGCTAGTCCTTGCCGCTCAGCAGGATGCTTGGGCGTTTCATCGCCGCTTGTTCCTCCAGGTGCACTTGCTTCCAAAGTGCTCTGAGGTGTTGCTTAGTTTACCTGCCTAGAAGATCCTAGTCTTTGATAGTATTATCCAACCTGTCGGCGTGTTGATGCGGTGTTGTCCCGCATTAATTTTTAAATTTTGTTGTTATCCATGTAGTTTCCACGAGTGTAGGGGTGCTGAGGTCCACCGTGACATATCCCCCAATATCACGGCAAGGCCTTAATTACTCCCCGAGGCGGCCAGGTTTAACAGAGGCTCCGTGTACATACAGCCTGAATATACTCCCCGGCTGCAAACCTAAGCCCAATGAGCACGGTACGCAAAGATAATGGGATGAAAGCTTTTAGGGAAGACGTCAAGCGCTTTGCCAGTGCTGCAGCAGCAGATACCCGGTTTTTATCCGGGGCTCTTTATTCGCTACCGCTTATTCAAGAGTTAACCATGGCCGAGCTTGAATTTTAGTACGTTTTAGTACAGGCTTAGCCTGTTCCAATTTTACATACTGTTGTTTGGCTCGGTATGGTCGTTCGCTATCCGCCACCTAAGACCCGTCTGGTTCCCCAAGTTAACGGGAACCGCAGAACAGTTCCTCAAATTCTGCGGGCAGATGATGTGGTATTAAGTAATGCTGTTTACTATTAAAGGTTTTATTGAAAAGTAGCATATGACCAAGAGACTCATACTCACGCATAAACGTAATATATTGTGTGCGCAATGTTGGATTTTTTTTAAGACGTCTCTCCAGCGAGTAGAAACGACGTAAAGCAGTTGAATATAATGAGCCCAGAGTCTGATGATTATCCTTGAAAGGTGTTCTAGTTACAATTCTGCCGTCGTGTTGTGTGTGTGTAGTTTTGTCATAAAAAGATTCACATTGAGACTGTTATTCAATTTTCCAAAACCTTTCAATTAGATTATGAAGGTTATCCGTGCGTGAGGTGCAGCAATATGAGTGTAGTTGTTGGTTCAAGAGACCATTTATTTTAGATGTGCCTCCTACTACTATCCAACCGAATGTTGTCTTTTGTAATGAATGGCCTATCAAAAGCAAATCGAAGAAAACTTCTCCGCCTATAAGCATATCAATTTTGCGTTGTAGGGAATATTCCATGTCGATGACGGTCGATAGTTCTTCTAGTTCTTCTTCTGGTCGATAGTTCGACACAGTGGAAGTTAGAAACTCCATCGTTGTTTCAAAACCGCTAAGCCGAGATCAAATTGTTGTTTCAGTTCCAAATTGAGTGACAGTATATGCGTTGTTCACGCCATCAATCTCAATACAACGAATACGTTGCTTGAGCCGTAATAATTGAGCAAAGTCTTCTCTTGCCATCTCTGACTAGTACTAGAGCTGTCGCCAATATAACTTGAACGGGTTCATGTGCAGGCAAACGTTGTGTAGACGTACATGTTGATCGAGTGTCGATTGTTGGATATTGCAGCTGAACAAAACTGTTACGTATGTTGTTTAAGTGCAGCATGCTGTGGTGCATGCTTTTCTTGCGAAATCTGCACGAAAATTTGGACGTACAGTTTGACTGGGTATGATTCTTGCCAATGCAGTTCGTGCACAGTTTTAATTTTTTCACTTTGGCGCATCTTTCTGAAACTGATAGTACAACAAACTTTTGACAAGTATATAATGTATGATCGGATATGTTGCAATACTCACAAGAATATGTTGATCGTTGAGTACAAGAGTGCACATTGTACGTCTTGTCCCTACCATTATTTGGTTTTGAACCTGACAATTTTGCAGTTTCTAAATGTTGGCAGCGATATTTTGGAAGCGTCTTAAAATCGAGGCTTTCTTCCCAACGTATCTTAGTTTCTTGATCCACTTTACTCATAATTATTTATATAACAATTGCTTCGCATATTTGTTCATACGACTCAAGAGTTTTCATGGCACTGTATGTTGCTGACATTTTATCCACCAGTGAACGAAGTGAAGATTGACATACTTTCGTTATGCTTGGCACTTTAAATAAATCCTATAAAAAAGACAGATGGAGCATGGGTCAAAACAGAACTGGAAAAATCGACAGTTTTAGCAGACTATTATCAGATCGTCTTCACGAACGACCCACAAAACAGCGACCATATACTGGAACGTTCAAACAGTTCAACCACTAATACTCCAATTCGATTTGTTAATGTCAAAGATATCAGAAAAATTATTGATAATATTAAAATGAAAAAATCGCCTGGTTACGATATGTTAACAGGAGTACTACTCAAAGAAGCTCCATTGCACTCTATGTTATATCTTCGTAATTTGTTCAATGCTATAATAAGACTAAAGTATTTCCCAAAGACTTGGAAGGTAGCAGAGGTAATAGCAATTCCAAAGTCTGGCAAAGATGCTACTAATGTAGCTTCATATAGACCCATAAGTCTTTTGCCAATCTTATCAAAGGTGTTTGCAAGACTATTTAAAAACAGATTGCAACCTATACTTGATAAAAGTTATTCTATACCTGACCATCAGTTTGGCTTTAGAAAACAACATTCAACTACTGAACAAATTCACAGAGTTGTTAATAAAATTTCATCAGACATTGAACACAAGAAATATTGTATTGGAGTTTTTCTCGACGTGGAAAAGGCATTCGACAAGATTTGGCACAAGGGACTGCTACTCAAACTAAAATCCCTCCTTCCGCACGATTTCTACCTACTGCTAAAAAGCTACATATCGGACAGGCACTTCTACGTAAAATTCAAAGATACTTACTCTTCAATAAGGCATATAAATGCAGGCATACCCCAAGGCGTTTTGGGACCTCTTCTATATGTGCTCTTTACCAATGATATACTTCAACCTGATGAGCCATCTTCCATGATTGCAACTTTTGCAGATGACACTATCCTTTTGTATGCCCATAATGATCTAAGTGTAGCTTCCACAAATCTTCAAAGAATCCTCAATACCATCACTAACTGGTTCGATAAATGGGCTATAACAATTAATGGCAGTAAAACAACTCAAGTTATTTTTACAACAAAACGAACTTTCCAACCCATCCCTTTAAAAATAAACCATATTGACATACTCATTGAAAATTCCGCCAAATACTTGGGTATCTTCTTAGATTGCAAACTAACATGGAAGATGCATATTGAAAAAAAAAACGTAATCAAATAAAAGAGAAATGCCGCCAATTGTACTGGCTCATCAACAAAAAATCAAAACTGTCTATGTACAACAAACTTTTAATTTACAAAAGTCTAATTAAGCCTGTCTGGACTTACGGTCTACAGATCTGGGGTACATCAAAAATATCAAATATTAACATCATCCAACGGCAACAGTCCAAGATACTTCGTCAAATAACAAGTGCAGACTGGTATATTTCTAATGCAGATATTCACCGAGATTTCAAGATTCCAACTGTCAAGGAGGAGATAACAAAACTTAGCAGAATGTATCACATTCGACTAATGGCTCACTCCAGCGTCGAGCTGAACAACATACCCGTTAAATTAATTGTTAATTAATATTAGTTAGTTAAATATACTTTTTTTTTTTATTTTTTTTATTTTAATTGTAACTTTATTAAAGTAATACTACACATGTTGTGTCTGGTAATCTATGTTAACCTACAAACAGTGAACGTTACGGTATCTCGTGAAGAGCGGAGCAGCCGTAAGTACTAGCTGTCTGTAGGCAATGCATGGGTTCCTGCATAACAATAATCATAAATACCAATAGAATTAGTAGAAATTGTTCTATCTTAATTCTTTATTTTTTAATCCCTTTAAATAAATTATTGATGAGGTCAAGACATATGAGACAGTCGTTATCATAAAGCTCAGTCAGTTTAGAAATAGCTTTAGGATAATTCTCATCCAAATTTGAAAAAGTTGACACTGCATCTAGTGCCTCATTTCATAAACATTGGCGAAGCAAACTAATTTTTTGTGTATTGCATAGAATTCAGCATATTTTTCGCAAAATTTTGGTAAATTAATAGACGGCAATAAACTAATTGAAGAACGGTATGGGTTTGGCCACGGATTCACACTTTCATTTAAACTCATGCGACGCGATTCACCAAGTTTCATATTTATTTTTGTTTTTGCTCTTACATACGCCTCGTCAATCTCAGCGCGGTCACCTGTATCTGCTTCTGCACGTGCACTGCGCAATTGAGCTTTACAACACAATTTATAACACGATTCTAGAACTCCGAGTCGACATTTTAATTCTTCTGATGATATCGTTGGATTAGAATAAAGAGCACTATACATACACTTTATTGAAGCTTTAGCATTTTTACGAGAAGTCTTCCAATTAGCCAACTCAGCTATCCGAAGATCATCTTTTTTAACAGCAGCTGCTTTATCTGTCATGATGAGCGGATATAAATACGAATTGTTTTTGTTTTTCATTAAATCGAAATGCTTGTAATGCTTATATTTTTGTTGTTTTCATATAAATTTAACTGCAGCCACAAAATTATTCAATGTACAGCAAAGCAAACGAATGATAGGTAACGCGTAAATATTGTCTACGATATTTGTTGTGCAACCTGTCATTTTTAGGCTCTGTATCGAAGGTACAAGAGCCTATTGGTTTTGTGCAAATGTATGTAACAGGAAGAACTATTTGTCGGAGACCCCCCAAAGTTACCCCCATTATGGTCAGGAGTGATAGAGGAGTCGATATAGCCATGTCCGTATGTCCGTTCGTCCGTCTGTATGAACGAAAGGATCTCGGAAACGGTAATAGATAGAGACTTCGTGTTTTTTGCATTCGACTAGGACTGCTCCGGAATTTCACAAGTTTATTTTAAAATGTTGCCCCTCCCTCCCCTTCCCCATAAAATCACCCCTTAGGGTAAAAATTTCTTCGGCACAAAAAAAATTTAGTACACCAGTATAAAGTTAACGTCTTTCTAAACCAAAATCAAATCAAATCAAAATCGGATAATAAATGACGATTTTATAAACAATTGAATTTGAACGACTCCCCTTTTCTTTTCATTCATATTCGCGCAGTGAGAAGTGGTCATGTGTTTGGTCATAAGCTCGGGAAACATTTAATGTGTTTGTTAGGAGACCTGAACTGGTACAGGGCCTCTTACAGTCGGTTACGCCCGACTGTAATTTCCTTACTTGTTATAAAACGTTTTTACTTTAAAAACAACAACCACAATGTCTCGACTTAATCTAGGGTTGTCAACGTTGCATGTATGAATCCGTATTTTTTATTGTTTTTTGCATATTGGCTACAAATTGGGTACTGTGAAGTGGCAAACTCGAAAAAATTAAGAACAGGAAATACTTGTTGAACATAAACGACGTATTCAAACCGCATTCAAGAAAGAGGTGCATCTGGTTGTCGATAAACCGAAACAAGGATTTGGCAGCAGCACTGATGGAAATACTGCTAGAAGATTTTTTCATAACACTAAAATTTCAGCTAAAATTTTGGTATATATAAGAATATTATGAAAAGATTCCACACAATTCTGCAGGTTCTTTAAAGTAGATTTGCTGTAAATGTGACTGCATTCAAACCATTTTGTCTTGAAACTGCTGAATTTTTGTAAAACTGTTTCGTTGGTATTGTATGCCAATTACAGTTTACAAGTTATTGAACCACTTACCTTTGATAATTGAATGGTCTCCGTTGCCTATATGACAAATATCGAAAGACGCACAAGAAAGCCCGCAATAAGACATTAAAAATTATTGTGAAAGTTTTGCTCGAAAACACTCTAGAACATCTTCCATGGAAAATAATTTCAATCGCCTTCTCTTACCGTCTGATCCAAACGTATCTAGCTTGAGCAAAAAATAAAAAGTTTGTCATCTAAAGCCTTACAAATGTGCTCTGTACTGATGGTTCTGTCAATAGTTATGGTTAAAAGGAATTGGACTCTTTCGTTAAACAATCAGATTCAAATACATAGCTCATCTGACGACTACAACGAAACATTTCATTAATTCTGAATTATGTTACCTTCTTAACTCCAATTTTACCCTCATGGTTGCATGTTGACATTCTATGAGATTTAAATTTTTCCAAACGTCGTATTGGATTCGTCATAATTTCAAACATCTGACGCTATATTCATCATCAGCGTCCCCAAAATCCCCTAGATACCAAGTTATATAAAAGACCTATAATAATAATAATAATAAGAGTTTAGGCATAATTGTTTTTTCTTTTTAATTATAACAATGGTTCTAATGATCTAGGCTTACTTAATATAATAGTATATAATTTGAGGGCAAAAATAGAAAACACTCATTTGATAACAAAAAAAAAAAACAAGTAAGAAAATACAGTCAGGCGTAACCGACTGTAAGAGGCCCTGTACCAGTTCAGGTCTCCTAACAAACACATTAAACGTTTCCCGAGCATATGACCAAACACATGACCACTTCTCACTGCTCGAATATGAATGAAAAGGAAAGGGGGGTCATTCAACTTCAATTGGTTATGAAATCGTTATTTATTATCCGATTTTGATGAACTTTTTGGATTTTGACTAAGAGGGACGTTAACTTTATACTGGCATACTCAATTTTTCTTGTGCCGAAGAAATATTTCTCCTTGGGGGTGATTTTATGGGGAAGGGGGGGGAGGGGCAAAATTTCAAAATAAACTTGTGAAATTCCGGAGCAGTCCTAGACGAATGCAAAAAACACGAAGTCTCTATCTATTACCGTTTCCGAGATCCTTTCGTTCATACGGACGGCCAGACGGACGGACGGACAGACGGACAGACGGACATGGCTATATCGACTCCTCTATCACTCCTGACCATAATGGGGGTAACTTTGGGGGGTCTCCGACCATTATTTCTACCTGTTACATACATTTGCACAAACCCAATAGGCTCTTGTACCTTCGGTACAGGGCCTAAAAACTTACTAAAAAATTTATTAAAAGCTAGAGTTATGACAAGTTCATTAATAGGATGATATACTGAATTACATCATTTGGAGTTATAGTTTTGCGTTAGTTTGTAAAGTCTATAGTGTACTAGCTCTATGGCAAGAAGTTGAAGATTCATAGTGAAAAGTGCCAAGGGAGGTTCAAAATCATTTTCAAAAGTTTGTTTTGCATCATTTATAGTTTTTTTAAGTGGCAATGAGCAAACTGGAGCACTAACCAAGTTATTTTAAAATCCAAATTTTCTTTCAAAATTTGTCAGCCACATAGCATCCGCCATTTTGAATTTTAACAATCTTGTCGCGTACGTCAAAGATTGACCAAAATGATTATATTGAAAGTCGCTAGTACAAACTATTAGCTAATTCTGTGTCGCAACCGGCACTTGTAACCAGGTGGACGTCGGAGAGTGATTGTAGTGAATACTTAAAGATTTCTTTGAGTACTGATTTTATTTGAGTTTTTCTTTGGTTTATGTACAATTTTCAAAACTATAAACTAACAGATTACAAAGAATTTTCCTATAGATAATAAAGTGGAAAATTCCATAGAACACTTATACTAAACAGACAGCCATAAAATGACCGTCATCGAATTACATCGTAAATAATGTACATATAATCGCAGGCTGTGCGCATGTGTTATCGTTTAATATTTTGTTTTCAATTGTGCGCATGCGGTGCTAGCTGGTAATTGTGAGTAATCTTCGGTTTGTCCGAAGATAAACAAATATATGTACGATTTTTGTTCTCATGAAAATCTCTTCTAATTAACTTAGTGTATTTTAATATTTGTTTTGTCTGAAGATATGTATTGCAACCAGATGATAGGGTTTCTTAAATTACAATTTATGACATATAATAAAATATAATATGCGTACGTTTAATCTTCATCTGCTGCTAACATGTAGCGTTGATAAATGGTCTGCGTGTAAGTGTTTTATTTGTAAAATACAAACTAACTTAGAAACTAGTTTATCAGCAATGTATCGACAGATGTCTGCACTCAGTGTGGCCAATGCTGAACTCGAACATACTCCCGGCCGTTGAACATTTGTTCAACTATCCCTTACGTTGATCGTAAATGAATGCGCATTGAACTGGGTTTCATCAATTTTCTCATTTCCTTCTGTTGATGTTGATGGTTTATTATTGGTAAAAACATGTTTTTTAACCAAGTATGTAATCGCTATTATTAACGAAACCAGTAGTGCGATGTATCAAATGATTCGGTGATGTTCAGTGGTCCTGATATTATGAGGGAGGTTGTACTGGCTGGATGGTATCAGTTGTTCTCTTAGTTTACTTAGTTCATCAAAATCAAGTGTAATGCTGCTTGTCGAATTTTCTGCTGTTCTTGCTGTTGTGGATATGTTTACTTCAAGATTACCAAAACGCGCATATGAAGAATTCATTAAACTGACTGAAGAGCTATGACCGAAGACAGTTATGATTTGATTTCGAATGGTGCAACTAGGATCCAATGTCAATAGTCCAGAGTGATGAAGATTAATGATTGATGCACCTTCATTGCATACTGCCGAGATATCCATTGGTGACTGTGAAGAAAAAATCCATTGATTTTTAGAACGCATTTTATACCAAACGAACGTCTTATTTGTGTATAATAGTTGGCATTCAAACGAAGTTCTGTTATTAAACAATTGAAACTCGCAATTGTTTTCCATGGTGAACATTGCATGCTTATTGAAGCAGATGTATTCACTGTTGCTTAATGGTTGACAATTCTCAAAGTCGTTATCAGTGAATCCCACGAATTGATTTCTATGGTCGTTAATGGCAACAATTGGCGTCGTTATTTTAATCATACTTATGCCAGCATTGCTTATAGTCGGAATAGGTACTAGATTATAGAGTTCAAAAACTTGTACTGATATTAACGGGAGTGATAATTTAAATATCACATGTTTCCCAACGATTGTTCCTTCAGCGTTCATTAATTTGTACAGCTGGAGAATGTCATTGTCGTTAACGGGAAGCACTTGACCATATGGTAAGTGCTCCTTTATTTCGACTAGCTGTTTTTTCAACTGTCGAGGTGAAATTAATAGTGGGTTGATTGCGTTATGTCGAACATCAGTTAGAACATTCATGATTTCGGATTGTATTTTTTGTAGATTTGCCGCCATTAGTGTGAGCTGTGTTGAAAGCGTTAGGTACCATTGAAATAAATGGAAGTTGTCTTTTTCGATGGCCATTTTATTTATTTGTTCCTCCATGAGGTCTAGTTTCTTTGAAATGGTCATTTCGTTCCTTTTCAGCAAGTTAATTGTTGAATCAATTAGCGAAGTCTGGTTCTTAAGTAGCGTTAGCAAAAGGTGTTCATTTCCCTTTACTTTTGTGATCGTTTCAGACATTTCTTTCGCATATGTTGAGTCAAGTACTCCAAAAAGGCTGCTGGCAATATTTCCAATGATGTCTAATGGTGCTCTACGCATTCGAACCTGCCTCTTTACGCTGTTTTCCATCTGCAATTCATCTTCTATGTGTTTGAAATGTTGGTGCATCGCAGTGCATGCTAGAGTTCTTTTTAAATCTGAACACATATAACCAATTCTTGCCGTTCCAATTGAAAATGTCTCCATATCTTTTCAATATGAATCCAGGTCGTAATAAGCAATAATCGTCCAGTCGCCGACAGCTAATCTAGTTGTACCTATTTTTTCGTAGAATATGCCAGGTTTCGTTCCAAAAGTCGCTATATTTATGGATTTTGACTAGCGGAAGCAATAACTTCATCACCAGCATTGTTGTAATTAGTGATGGATGTGACCGCATTGTTTTCTTCTTTTTACTCTGTCCATTGTTTGTTAAATGCTCATTATTCGAGTTGTCATTAGTTAATGGATGTTTATTTGAGCATTCCTCCTCTGCCAACAATGGTGCCAATTTATGCACTGGTCGCTTGTAGGTTCCATTTGCGGTTTTAATATCGACGACACGAATGTAGTTATCTGGACCGTGATAAACCTTGATCACTCTACTCATAGGCCATTGCATGACAGGGACGTTGTCTTCCTTTAACAGCACTAGATCTCCTTCATTGATGTTGGTTGACGACCTCTTCCACTTTTGTCGCTGCTGAAGTTCCTGGAAATATTCACGCGACCATTGGGTCCAAAAGGTATGTTTTAGATTAGAAACAATCTGCCACCTTTCACTCATAGTTTTAGGTTTTTGGGATGGTTCATTATCAACCTGAGCAATCATAGGCTCCCCAATTAGGAAATGACCCGGCGTTAATGCAGTTAGATCATTTGAATCACTGGACATCGGAGTTATTGGTCGAGAATTCAAGATGGCTTCAATTTCAATAACAACCGTTTCTAATTCTTCATAAGTTAACGATGAAGTAGAAACATTTTTTAGTAACAAGTGTTTTGCGCTTTTGACTGCAGCTTCCCAAAGTCCGCCAAAATGTGGTGCTCGAGGTGGTATGCATTTAAATGCCACACCTTTAGAATTACAGAAGTCGGTAATGCCGCTCCTAGCCTTTTCAGAAAAAATGGCTTGTGTCAGTTCATCTAGCTCATTTCTTGCTCCAACAAAATTTGTTGCATTGTCGCAGTGCAGAGTCTGGCATCTTCCACGCCTACTTATAAATCGCTTAAGAGCGGCGATAAATGCCTGTGTAGTTAAGTCGCTAACTAACTCCAAATGAACTGCTTTTGTAGCGAAACAGCAAAATACAGCTATATATGCTTTATGGGGCCTCTTTTCCCTGATTTTGTAGTGCATTGAAAATGGTCCACAGTAATCAACACCAGCATTTAAAAATGGGCGTGCTTGAGTGACACGAAGTGGCGGTAAATTACCCATTATTTGTTGAAACATTTTTGGTCTAGTTCTTGTGCATTTTACACAGTTATGTACTATGTTGCGGACCGTAGTCTTGCCCTTTATCAACCAAAACCGTTGACGAGTTATTGCTAGTAGTGTTTGTGGACCACAGTGCATGTTCTCATCATGGATTCGACGAAGCAACATTTTCACAATTAGATCATTATATGGTAACAACATTGGGTGTTTTGCGTCAAACGATATATTCGCTGCCTGCAACCGACCTCCGACTCGAATGATTGAGTTCGTATCCAAAAATGGGGATAATAAACTAAGTGAACTGCTATTGTCAATTGTTCCGGTTTTCCTTAGTTGCTTAATTCCTTTTGCAAAATCGTTCGCTTGAATATTTTTGATTATAATCCTTGTGGCGTCTTCTAACTCATCTAGAGATAGTTGTTCTGACCTGGATTTATGTTTTCCGAAACGCATTATATAAGCTACTATACGTTTTAACTTATTAAAAGAGTTGTTATGTTGGATATGATATAGAATATCCGACTGTGTTGACGTTGCAATAGCTGTTGCTTTACATTTTGTTTTACATTCTAAGCTTGTGGCATTTTGTGTCGATTTCTTGAATGGTTCTGGCCATCCTGTTTTTGATCCATGTAGAAACAAGGGTCGGTGCTGCCAAAAACTATCGCTGTTTAGTCTTTTAGCTGACATTCCTGGAGAAAGCAAATCCGCTGCATTATGTTGCGAAGGAACGTGAAACCACTGCCTTGGTAATGTTGCTTCTTGAATTTTTGCTACTCTGTTTGCAACCAAAGTGTGGAACGATGTTGCAGGAGCGTTGATCCAGGCCAAGACAATGTTGGAATCCGACCAATAAAAAGATTCGACAGTTTCCAAATGCAGATCCTTCTTAACTCTTCTGGCCAATTCTGTCCCTAGAAGAGCAGCACATAATTCCAGTCGCGGCAATGATTGTCGTGCTAATGGTGCTACGCGAGTTTTAGCGCACAACATATTTACTGAAACCTTTTTGTTTCTGTGTGTAGCCCGAATATAGACTACCGCACCGTATGCCTTCTCTGATGCATCGACAAATGTGTGCAATTCCATTTTCATTGGAATCTGGCCACCATATATGTGTCTCGGAACTTTGCATTCGTTCAACACTTGAAGGTCTTCTCGGAATGCTTTCCACTCTTTTTGTTGGCTGTCCGAAAGTGCCTCTTCCCAATCAATTTTTTGTTCCCATAAGAGCTGCATAAATATGTTTGCCCTTATAACAACTGTAGCAAATAACCTAAGCGGATCAAAAATTTGTGCGATCTCTGAACAGACAACATGTTTTGTTTTAGTTGTTGCTGTACAAAGCTGTGCTTGGCCGCAAAGGCTATCAATGTTTGGGATCCAAGTCAGGCCCAACGTCTTTATTTTATAGTTTTGATGTAGATCCAGAAAGTCAACGTTAGACACTATGTCTTCGCGTGGTACATTTTTTAGCAGCTGTTGATCATTTGCACACCACTTCCGTAATTTGAAGCCGGATTGAAGTAATAAAGCATTAAGTTCCGTTTGCTTTCTTAATACTTCTGCCAAGGTATTTGCCCCTGTAAGGCAGTCGTCAACATAGAAATCATCTCGTAGTGTTGCTGCTCCTAATGGATATTGGTCTTTTTTTAGAGATGCCAAATGTTGCAGGCACTTAGTGGCTAGAAATGGAGCTGACGTTGTTCCATATGCAACCGTTTTTAAACGATATAATTTAAGCTTCTTGACGGGCTGTTTCTCCATATTATCAGCTGGTGAAATTGATCTAACGGATTTATCCAGATCTGACGGTACATTTTTTCAATATCCGCCGTAAAAACATATATATGTGTTCTAAAGCGCAATAATATTGAAAATAGCTCACTTTGAACGGTTGGTCCTGAATACAAAATATCATTCAACGATTTGCCAGTTGACGTTTTGGCAGATGCGTCAAATACTACCCGAAGTTTGGTAGTTTGACTTTCTGACCTCAACACACAATGATGAGGTATAAAGTAATGAGAAGCTGGGACGTTTTTGGTATGAACTTGCTTCATATGTCCCAGTTTTTCATACTCCGCCATAAACTCTCCATAACTGGCCCGAAGTTCTGGATTACGCATAAGCCTTTTTTCTAAAGACAGAAATCGACGTGTTGCTAAATCTTTTGAATCTCCAAGAGTCGTAGTATCCTCAGCGAAAGGTAAACGCACAATGAATTTCTTGCCGGCTGCCGTTTGTACGTTCTGCAAAAAATGTTTTTCACACCGTTCTTCTACCGGAGTACTTGTTGGTTCTGAAGATTCCAAATTCTCAAGCTTCCAGAATTCCTCGATGAGATCATGTGTTTCAATTAATTTAGTTGAAATTGCACTGTGGTTGTTGAAGCATTCGCCGTGTTGATTTTTCCTGCTACAATCCATCCAAATTCCGTGTTTTGAAGTTTTGGTAGTTGCTTATTTATCTGCAATTGCTCTGGGCGCATTAATGCAAAGTAGTGTTCGGCACCAAGTAATAAATCTACCTTGCCAGGTTTGTTGAAATTAGGATCGGCCAATTGTAGATCAGTAGGAAAATTAAAAGATGCTCGCAAATACTGTGATGGTTGATCGGCAACAATGTGTTGCAAAACGAAAGCCTCCACTCTCGTTGTGAAGCCATTATATTTGGATTTGACGATGATGTTGACACGTGATTCTGTTGACTTGAAATTGCCTCCCACTCATTCAATGCGCAGATTTGAGTCAATTAACTTCAATGATAATCTCTTGACTAATCTTGCCGATATCAGGTTGACTTGGGAACCTGAGTCAAGCATTGCACGGGCATCACAGGATTGTCCATTATTTGCCTGTACATCAACACGAGCAGTGGCAAGCAAAACATAGTCCTTTGGTTTTCCATTTGCAGAAGCCACAGTCTTTGATTCCAAATGTAGTAGTGTATTATGCTTTTTATCGCATTTTTGACACGTTCGCCAACCACATTGTTTTGCTGAATGATTGGATCTCAAACAATTCACACAGAGGTGCGTGCTTTTGTACCCAATTTAGTCGTTCCGCTGCTGATTTCATCAGAAACTGTTCGCATTGGTACAACTGATGTTTGGGCTGTCCGCAAAGTGGACATGTCAATGTTTTTCCTGATGCAGCTGCTGCACATGCCTTATCTTTTATTCCTTGTTTCTTGCCAATCGCTTCTAGTGCAAGGAATCGTTGTTCCAAAAAGGCGAGGAACTTGCTGATGGGCTGCAACTCTCTTGTATTTTGTATCGATTGTTCATACAGCGTATGAGTTTGTCGATCCAATTTTTTCGTGAGTAAATACAATAGTATTGGGTCCCAAGACGTAGAATCAATATCTATATTCTTCAATGTAGCCAAACTTTCATGTATATTATCATGAAAATCTTTTATTGAGTTTGAATCGTTTGTCACTGAAGACTGATCCAGAAGTTTTTGAAAAACTGCAGTGCTCAATACTCTTTTGTTATTGAACCGATCTTGCAGTGTTGTCCAAGCTGTTTCGTAGTTAGCTTCAGTCTAGGACAAATGTCGAATCAATCTCTCTGCTTCGCCAGAAAGATTTGTTTTTAGATACCACATCTGTTGAATGACGGGTAATGATGACTCATTGTTTTAAAAATGTCAAATCTTGGAATGGAAACCTTAGGCAAGTTTACTATTGCTGGAGCGACTTCTAGCGTTGGCTTTGGCGTACCGTTTAATTGTAGGTCGACTTCATATTTAAAATTCATTACAGCTGTCTGAGCTTGTATATAATTTGAGATATTGTATCCACTGCTTATAGGATCTTTAAATTCTCTGTAGATCTCGAAGTGCAATTTCGAAACATGATTCCAATATTCTTCTACTGATGATTTGAAATATATTCGATTTGCCGGAGTAATTGCACTCATTGTTCGTGATAACGCATCCAAGTAAGAGTTTTACTGCGTAATGAACTGATTAATAGGTTCTTCCTTCTTGTCGCCCGTGTCCTCCATATTATCTTGTTGTAGCCTTACTATATGTTGGCTAAATTCATCCAAGTGAATTTTCACAAAATTTTGTATATGTGAGAAGTATTTATTCTCAAAATACTCATTGCTGGAGACTGCTCCATTTAAGGCGTCTTTTAGTTCAAGATCGCCTTTTTGGAATTTGTCCCACAACTCATTTAATTTTGTAGTTCTTTCTACAAAATAACTGGATATCTGTTTTCTATCAGAAGGATCCATTTTATAATTTTTTATAATTTTTTGTATCTCATCTCCCAAGGCAGCTTGTACCTTGAGGAGGGATTCCAATTTGGCGTTATTTGCCATGATTTTGTGATTTCTGCCTTGACCCGGTGGAGGTGTTTTATTCGCTTTTAAGCAGGATGTGCCTCGAGTCACAACCAAGTGTAGTCAAAGCAACAAAAGTGATTCGGCAAGAAATATTTAAGTTTTCCGTCACGGTTTGTGATGGATGCGCGTAATCCTGATCGCCTTGTTGATCAGAGTTCAATAGCTTCCGTGAAGTGCAGTCCTGGATCCTTGTCGACCAGCTGTTTACTCCGGTGCAGAAAGATTCTCTGTCACGGTTTGTGATGGATGCGCGTAGTTCTGATCGCCTTGTTGATCAGAAGTTCAGTAGCTTCCGTGAAGTGCAGTCCTGATTCCTTGTTGACCAGCTGTTCACTCCGGTGCAGAAAGATTCCTCGTTCAATAGTTCCTAGGTAGGGTCCAGAACAAGGATCACGTCGGGGTCACCAAAAATGTTGCGTACGTCAAAGATTGATCAAAATGATTATATTGAAAGTCGCTAGTACAAACTAGTGGCTAATTCTGTGTCGCAACCGGCACTTGTAACCAGGTGGACGTCGGAGAGTGATTGTAGTGAATACTTAAAGATTTCTTTGAGTACTGATTTTATTTGAGTTTTTCTTTGGTTTATGTACAATTTTCAAAACTATAAACTAACAGATTACAAAGAATTTTCCTATACATAATAAAGTGGAAAATTCCATAGAACACTTATACTAAACAGACAGCCATAAAATGACCGTCATCGAAATACATCGTAAATAATGTACATATATTCGCAGGCTGTGCGCATGTGTTATCGTTTAATATTTTGTTTTCAATTGTGCGCATGCGGTGCTAGCTGGTAATTGTGCGTAATCTTCGGTTTGTCCGAAGATAAACAAATATATGTACGATTTTTGTTCACATGAAAATATCTTCTAATTAACTTAGTGTATTTTAATATTTGTTTTGTCTGAAGATATGTACTGCAACCAGATGATAGGGTTTCTGAATGCACACACATTGGATTCCGTTAGAGAACTCGTCTTATTTTTATTAATCTTTCAATTATATACAATTCTTAAGAGCTAGTTGGACTGTATTTATGTATTATATGTATGTATGTATTATATTGCATATTGCGTGTATGTTTCTATTTTTATTACATAGCTAGTACGGTTTTATGAGTATATTATATATATATATATATCTTTGTATATTGATGATGTGTGCGCTGCATTGATCGTTTGTCATCCAAGTACATAATTTATGGATCGTAAATTTAATCGTTAGACGCGCATGCTCGGCTTGCTCACATCTTATCGTACATCGTATTTATTATTTCACGCACAAGCAGCAGGATAGTGTATTAAAATATATTGTGGAAGGCCAATGTGGTGTGTTTGTACTTGACAGTAACGCAAGTAGCGTTCATTTATGTTTGAACATCCTCCCGGGGGCCAGAAAATGAGATGGCCAATGTGATCTCTTGGTACTTGACAATAATACAAGTGGCGTAGCAGAAGCAGCGGGAACAATAGGTTTAAACAGTTTCTTAAATTACAATTTATGACATATAATAAAATATAATATGCGTACGTTTAATCTTCATCTGCTGCTAACATGTAGCGTTGATAAGTGGTCTGCGTGTAAGTATTTTATTTGTAAAATACAAACTAACTTAGAAACTAGTTTATCAGCAATGTATCGACAGATGTCTGCACTCAGTGTGGCCAATGCTGAACTCGCACAAATCTGATGCCGGATTTGAAATCTGGTGCAATTTACTACCTGCGGCTAAATTTTCCGACGGTTAGGCCAAAGATTCCTTCCTTCCCAATTTTGGCGTTGAAATCGCCAAGCAGATTTTGACAGCCATACTCTTGACTGATCCAGGGAACCTCTGCGTCTTCTGAAGTAATATTTGAACAGAGGAGACATATCTCTCGCCTAATGGATATGGTTGCCAAGGAGGTGATTGGTTGTACCAGAGCTGTGACTAATTTTTTTGATTACGAGTTTTGCAATGCTTTTGCGAGAAGAAAGTCGCCTATCAAAGAACTCTACAGTTTGAAAAAATCCGAGCTGTGAGATAGCAATATCGAGGAAAAGGAAGAGGGAATAAACTGCTGTTTAGACGCTAGGAAATCGGCTAGATGAACTTAAAGGCAGTCTTTATTGGGTCGCATCTTTATTCAAACTCTTTGTATTTACAATTTAAAACTACATAAATACTATTTTTAAGAGCTAGTTGGACTGTACATTTATATTTCTATTGATATGCTTATTGCGAACATATGTTTATATTTTTATTATATTTAATAGCTAGTAGAGTTTTATGAATTTATTGACTCGGATGTTGGGTACTCATGTTTATATGTTAAAGATGTGTGCGCTGCATTGATCGTTCCCTCATCTACGCACATAATTTATGGATGATCATAAATTTAAGAAGCGCATGCTCAGCTTGTACCCATCTTGTCTCACAGCGTGTTTATTGTTACACACAGAAGTAGAGGGAACAACATGTTTAAATATGTTTAAATACCAACTACCGTGGAATAAGACTCGTTTCTATCGGATATTAAATTTTGTCACCTGTACTGAGTAAAAGGCTGCAGACATATTAAGAAGGCATTGGTAGGACAATATCATTGTGGCTTTATTCAAAAAAAGTTGACGAAAGGCCAAATATTCATAATGCGATAAACCCTGGAATTGACACATGAGTTTAAAAAAGACACACTCCACCTATTTATCGTCTATAAAGCCGCTTTCGACACGCCTAAACGGAAGAAGTTTTTCTATCCAAGCAAATATCTTTCGTCTGCATGATTACGCTATCCCAAAAAACAATCGTGCTATTATGCGGTTTATTCAATTTATTGATGGAGAACAGTTTACGCCAATGCCATACAGAGTATGTCCGAATTGATCGTCGATATTGATATCATTGGTGCACAAGAATAACGGTAATTAGCCAAGTGTTTTTTGATAAAACCCTCTCGGCTCATGGATCTAGCCGTGAATGAGGATAAGACGAAGTACTTGGTATCTTGTCGAACAAACGATTCGTTCGAAAACCTTTGATATATTTGATAGCTTAGACATAGCTCTGTAATAAGAGATATCATTTTTCTTACTATCTTTGAAAACTGGAGTGATTGTAGTTATTTTCCATCTTTCAATAAAAATGCCAGAATCAAGTGATTTTTTAAATATGATGTTAAGTGGCAAACATAATGCCCGCAAACAAGTTTTCAAAAAATAAACTGAAAGTCCATCACAATCTGTTTTATGCGAGTTATAAAGATTGCCTCAAAAATATCATTTTCAGACAAACTTAAATTTAACATATTGAACAAAGAAGGTAAAGAATCAAGTATATCAGTATCATGCCAATCTACATTAGGTTCAAAATTCGTTCTAAAAAACGTTGAGAAGAGATCAGCAATCTCTGACTCGGAGCTTGAAGTAACACAACCAAAGAACATAGAGTAGGGGATATTGGATGAAGACTGCTTTGACTTTATAAAACTCCAAAACAATTTAGGATTATTTTTTAAACCTTGTTCCCTATTTAAAATTAAACTCACGTTTATAATGCAAGTATCTTTCTTTGATTAAAATGCACCCAGTATTGAGATGCCGCTTATAGAACTTATTACGCAAATTTTTAATTTTCTTCAATCTAGCAGTGTACCACGGGAGTTTATAAAGGTTTTTTTAAGAGGTACTAACTGAGAAATAATATTTAATAAATTTGTTAAAAACGCTTCAAAAAAAACCTCAACATTAACGTGCGATAAGAGATAAGATTTGGAGCAAATGATTAATGGTATGTGATGTATGTCACTATCAGAAAGTTGCAGATCACAAAGGTCTATTGACCATTCAATATTATTTGATATAGATACCAAATCCAAAATTTTAAGTGGACTATTAAGAAGATGATTTATTTGGGTTAAGCCCATATTAAAATATTCATCTACTACCAAAAGCTCTTCCGGTAGATGAACATTAGATGGCAGTAAAGAAGCCGAGCCAGGAAAGTGTATCCAAGTTAGCTTACCCAAGTTAAAATCGCCAATAACGCACAAATGTGGTCGATTATAATGTATAAGTTAAGTTGCGTAAACATAAAGTCGCTGATATGTCTGCAACAAAAAGGCCCAGGTGTAGCATACGAAGTATCGCATTGCATATCGGCGTCCAGCGACGAAAGGCCCCTACCTAGCATCTAAGCAACGCATTGCACACGCAAAGCCAAGCGACACGAGGCCCCGTCCTAAGCAACGTATTGCATTCCACAACCTAGCGAGATGAAGCCCCGTCACTAGCAACGCATTGCAAACGCACAGCCTAGCGACATGAGGCCCCGTTCTAAGCAACGCATTGCACACGCACAGCCTAGCGACACGAGGCCCTGTCCTAGCTCTCTGCCGCGGACGATGCTTCGAGTCCGAGGCTACAAGGCATTTTCGGTAGGTTAAGTTAGTTTTAGTTTTGATTTGTACTTTGAATAAGACACTTGAGGTGATCGACTCCGGCACTCGCCGTTAAATAAACTAGACAATATTTAAATTTGTTATTTGGCGCCCAATGGGTTTTAAACTAATTACCCACCACATCAGTGTAGCCAATGCACACTGCAGTTAAATAAAATTTAAAATGTGAAAAAAATTACTATTATAACAAATTGGCTCGTGTAAGAGCAACATAAGATAATTTAAAAACAAAGCTGTGTAACGAAAGGTCTTTTTAAAGACCACACAAATTATAAACAATATAAGGCCAAAACAAAAAGGCTACAAAACGAAGCTCGCAGCCACGAGTAATAAAATACAGGCCTTTAAAAAAAAAAATCCAATCTACACTGTGTCACCAAGCGGACGGCTTGGGCAGCGATGAAGGAAGACAAATTCATACGCCGACATTTTGAAGGAGGACTTTGGCTACCCAGCTCATTCCGCATCGGTTACAAATAGAAGTATAAAATCTCTCCCCGATTTTGATGGGAGACAGGAAATATATGTCTCTTCGAGACAGGCTGCGCACGTGGTTTATAAAGTGTTTGAGCCTTACCAGGGCAGTTCACGGCATTACCAGGCCGTTGCCATTATTCGAAATAAAATAAGGGGATCTGCAGATGCAGTATTGGCATCCTTTAATACTGTATTAAATTCTCGAGCAGTACATGTGGTGCAGCAGGAATTAAGTACTTACTGAAATATTATGATGAGGTCGAAAAGAAATTAACTTTATTAACCAACAAAACTATTATGTCTTATGACGCAGCCGCCGCGGCCGTCCTTAATGAAAAATTCAGAAACGCTGCACTTCATACATTTGTGTCCGGGTTGAAAAAATCCCTTAGGTGGGCCGTTTTCCCAGCTCAGCCTAGCGATCTGCCAACGGCTCTAGTACTAGCCCAAGAAGCTGAAGCTAGCAATGATAGGAGTCTTTTCGCAGCTAATTTTGCGAAACATATCGAAGGAAATTCCAAGGAAAAGGGAACTTCGCAGGGACAGCAGAATGACGCCCCTTAGCCAATGGACGTTGATCCGTCATCACGCTTTAGACAAAAGCGTGATGATGGAATAGGAAGGCTTGATGATGGTGTAAGAAGGCTGAAAATTCAGGCGACTTCTCAATGCAGAGTCTTGAGAAAATTAACAATTTGTCTCAAAAAAAGGGGAGAACGATTATTCTAGAGAAGCTCAAGAAGCTATCGAGGAAATTGAACACGATATTTCGGGTTCAGAATGCTGTAATTTTTTAGGGGTAGCTCCTTTACATTACACGCACGGTTGCAGGGCAAACCATTAAACTATTAATTGACACAGGCGCGTCTAAAAATTACGTTAAGCCTGTCTCTACATTATCGCACTTTGTGCCAGTAAATAAACCATTTCAAGTAAATTCCCTTCACGGGCATACAAAAATCATTTATGTATGATTTTTGTATGTATGCCCCATGATTTTTGTATGCCCCATCCATATATTTAACGTTAAAACTTATTTTTTCGTACTAGATAAACTTAACGATTTTGACGCAATAATCGGCTTGGACTTGTTAAAACAAGTCAATGCAAATACAACCTTGACAGAAAATTGCATCTCGTATGACAGCGACTCTGAGCCGCTAGAATTTACAGGTTGTCCAGACGTAAATTTTATTAATATAGACGACTCTGATATTCCTATTGTTGTTAGGAAGGACTTTAATAAAATGATCAGCCAAACGGCTGGTGCATTTTCAGACCCAAACGAGTCTCTACCCTATAACATAAACACAGTTGCTACTATCCTAACGGACGGTGAGCCGGTGTATTCGAAACTATACCCGTACCCAATGGGAGTTTCTGACTTTGTCAATGCAGAGGTTAAACCACTTCATTTTCGATCAATAATGGGAAATACGAATTCTGCAGCCTTCTTTTTGGGTTAAAGAATGCCCCTAGCATATTTCAGAGGGCAATTGACGACGTCCTCCGGGATCAAATAGGAAAAACATGCTATGTATATGTAGACGATGTAATAATTTTTTCCAAGACCAAAGAAGGCCATATCAAACACGTTGAATGGGTCTTAAGGAGCCTGGAATGAGATTGTCTCAAGAAAAGTCCAAGTTTCTCAAAAGAAGCGTGGAATATTTCGTGTTCACCGTGTCTAAAGGTGGTATAAAAACTTCACCTGAAAAGGTAAAGGCTATTAAGGATTGCCCCCAAAAACACTATTTGGCATACGCTTATTTTTAGGATTAGCAAGCTATTATAGATGTTTCATTCGTGGCTTTGCCACCATTGCTAGACCTCTGTCCGAACTCCTAAAGGGTGAAAACGGCAAGATAGGCGCAAACCATTCAAGAAAGGTTCAAATTGAATTCACACGAAAGCAGCTAGAGGCTTTTAATAAATTAAAAGACATTCTAATGTCTGAAGATGTGTTTTTAGCGCACCCTACCTTTACAAAACCTTTTGATCTGACCACAGATGCGTCGGCTTTCGGTATAGGTGCCGTTTTGTCACAAAACGGACGACCTATTACCATGATATCCCGAACATTCCGGGATAATGAAACACATTTCTCGACAAACGAGCGGGAACTCCTGGCCATAGTTTGGGCCTTAAAAAATCTCCGACATTATTTGTATGGATTGAAAAATTTAAAAATATTTACTGACCACCAGCCTTTGACATTTGCGGTGTCAGAAAGAAATCCTAATCCCAAGATAAAACGCTGCAAAGCTTTTATTGACGAGCACTATGCAAATATTTTTTACAAACCTGGCAATGAGAACCTCGTGGCAGACGCTTTATCTCGCCAAAGTGTAAACGCAATTGAAAATTTTGCAGGGTCGGATATCGCTACAATTCATAGTGAAGAATCTCTCACATATACCATTGAAACAACAGAAAAGCCCATTAACTGTTTTAGAAATCAAATAGTTATTGAAGAAAGCAATATTTCTTTAACTAGGAGATCTCTGTTGTTTAAGGAAAAAAAGCGTCATACTATACAGTTTAAAGACAGGAATACCCTGCTTCAAACATTATTTGATGTAGTCAATGCGGACGTCGTAAATGCGATCCATTGTCAGCTTCCAATTCTAGCCTTTATTCAGCATGAATTAATCGAAGCTTTCCCATCAACCTCGTTTAGGTATTCAAGAAAACTCGTTATAGACATAACAAATCCAACCGAGCAAAGAGAAATTATGATTACAGAACACAATAGGGCTCATAGGGCATTTCTTCCCTAAAATGGATCGCTTGGCTAAAGAAATAGCCACAAACTGTAAAATATGCTCTATGGGGAAGAATGATAGACACCCTGTCAGGCAAATGATGGATAAAACACCTATCCCGTCATATACAGGAGAAATTTTACACATCGATGTGTACCAAACTGATAAGAAATATTTTCTGACTTGCGTTGACAAGTTTTCTAAGCTTGCAGTGGTTCAACCTGTTGCCTCCCGGGCAATAGTGAATATAAAAACTCCAATCTTGCAATTAGTAAATATATTCCCAAATACTAAGACCATATATTGTGACAATGAAAAGTCACTAAACTCTAAAACAATAAAGTCCATATTGCTCAACAATTTTAAAATCCAGATTTCAAATTCTCCACCGCTGCACAGCACGTCAAACGGCGTGGTTGAACGATTTCATGGCGTTTTAGGTGACATAGTTCGCTGTCTCAGAGTGGGTCAAGAATCGACTGATACGGTTGAAATAGTGCAGATCGCCACTATCCAATACAACAGATCTATACACTCTGTTACAAGTGAAAAGCCTATCGAGAAAATTTACTCGCCTCCTGCCGACTTTACCGGAAAGCACGCTAAAACGAGTAAACAAAGATAGGAAACATAAAGAATACCAGGTCGGAGAGAAGGTATGGGTAAAATCAAATAGACGATTAGGGAATAAGCTATCCCCTCTCTGTACGAAACAAGTCATAGAAGCCGATTTGGGGACAAAAGATCTTATTAAAGGGAGGGTGGTCCATAAAAACAATTTAAAATAAACTAATACTATAATAACTTTTATTCTTAAGATTGGATAGGAATGAAGAATGCACAATTCATAAAACAGAAAATTTAGTTTAAACTTTGAAGATTTAATTATATATAACACTAGTAAAAAGGAAAAAAATGTATTTAATAAGTCCGATGTTTTTCGTTGCTATTAATATAGGATAATTGGCAAGAGAAGATCTCGCATATAAATAATTTATAAGAAAAATAATAGATTTAGAAAACCCAATTGCGAAGGACGACCGTCGCCCGTAACAGATACAGGACTGCAATCAACTGTCATCATTAACAATGCAGCAGTTAAGGTCGGAAACCGAGGACGGCTTCTGCTTAACCCAGGGAGGAGTTAAGTTGCGTAAACATAAAGTCGCTGATAGGTCTGCAACAAAAAGGCCCCGGTTTAGCATACGAAGCAACGCATTGCATACCGGTAGGCCCCGACCTAGCATCTAAGCAACGCATTGCACACGCAAAGCCAAGCGGCACGAGGCCCCGTCCTTAGCAACGTATTTCATTCCACAACCTAGCGACACGAGGCCCCGTCACAAGCAACGCATTGCAAACGCACAGCCTAGCGACATGAGGCTCCGTTCTAAGCAACGCATTGCAAACTCACAGCCTAGCGACACGAGGCCCCGTTCTAGCAACGCATTGCACACGCACAGCCTAGCGACACGAGGCCCTGTCCTAGCTCTCTGCCGCGGACGATGCTTCGAGTCCGAGGCTACAAGGCATGTTCGGTAGTGTAAGTTAGTTTTAGTTTTGATTTGTACTTTGAATAAGACACTTGAGGTGATCGACTCCGGCACTCGCCGTTAAATAAACTAGACAATACTTAAATTTGTTAATTTATATGCGAAATATTTTGAATATGCATGTTGTATATTTCATAAGAGCTGTTAGGCGGGATATACGAGACACAAAAAAATATCTTTTCCTATGTGCCAATTACACCAACAGCCAATTGGTGTCGAAATATTCTTCATCAAAGAAATCTGAGTTGAGCCAAGTCTCAACTAGCACTATGACATCGAAATCAGCATTTTATGTCGCTATGAAAATTTTTTGCGATTTTGTTCGCATCCGCATATATTTTGATAATAAACGCGCAAGTATGAATTTGTGTTTGAATGAGGCGCATTTATATATGTTTGCAGCCTCTGCGTATTAAAAGTTTGAATTTCTCCGGCAGACAATCCATGTAAAGCACTGGTTCCAGGGGCGGTGCTTAGCAGTTTTTTGAAGCAGGTGAAAACGCAACAACAAGCTCCTGTTCATGTCCAATTGGCCTTGAAGTACGCGGTTGAAGTGTAGCAGCAGAGTTTATTGGTGTAATATCAGCAATAGACAGTTTAGGCTTATTAATAAAGACGGTAGAGTACAATGAATATGGTACACCCAATTTAAAGTTGACAAATTTAAGTGTCTTCACATCTATATCACGCTTCACAAGTTTAGCGCATCATAGGGTGTTAACAGACACTTTTACTTTGTCAGTAACAAGTTTAAGCAACGCCTCTGGTTCAGTAAGCGGTGAACTACGTATAAAAAATTGTTGTTGTTGTGCATAACATTCAGATCGGAACAGTTAGGCGCCACACCAACAATGCGCTTATTTTTATTTGCGCGCTTCCTTTCCGGCTTTCTTCGTACCGTAATGTAGTTGTTGTTGTCGCTTGAAATGGAAGCGAGCTCATCATCATCTACCGATGCGGTGTTGATGACCTCAGCAGGTGCAGTTATCTTTTCTTTGCATAATTGAGCGCCAGCAATTGTCTTTGATTTTAAATTGTTCGATTTTTCCTGAGTATTGTTTTGATCAATATCAGGAGTGTTAATGCACGTCATTTCAAATTTAGCGCACAATTTCTCGAGTAGCACAACTCGTTCAGTCAATGCAATGATTTTACTATTCGAATCATTCGCCACTACACAGTAATCACATTTCCATAATATATTTGGTGAATCAGTTATATACTAAATAGCATTAAGCGATATGTCCACACAGTGTAGGTAAAACACGAGACCGCACATAGCCGAACACCGCACAGCATCAAAACTTCGAAGCTGTGTATTCGAAACTGCCGTTTTGCATTGAACGCAATAATGAAACACGGACATAATAAAGACGTCTGATCGCAATCAATGCTAACTGATAACTGATTTGAACTCATTTCTTCCATGGCTTTTCCGCCAAGGCCATAACCAGATTTCCTTGTGACTTATCTGCTCCAATTTCAAACCCGTTCTGATTCTCCGCGGGTATATCGGTTTCTTTGAATGACAAGCAGCCACTGGCGGCGATCCCGGATTTGAACACCATGGCATGTAGTTTTCATGGACTTCGCAGACCTTGGTCCATATACCGCCTATCTCCTGGTCGCTGTCCTCCACCGTAATGACCATGTCCTTGGCCGCTACCGGAATGGTCTAATAATGCACAATCGCCAGCAAGGTGCCTTCCTGGTTATCTAAGCCACCTCCACCATCCGCCGACTATCTGTTGGTCTCTAGCAGCCGGAGACCCCATGACTGAAGGCCACCTCGCCTCAGGTCGTAACCGCCTGGCCATTGGTCTCATGCAGCTGATTGCAGGTGCTGTTGGATTCCTATTTGCATTGTACTGAACTCGCCCGTTGAATTTTGATTGGTGCCGTGGTTATCCATGTTTGGTACGTTTGAGTAAAATGAGACCGGTTCCACGTGTCCTTTGCTCTTTTATACGGAAAAAGTCGTCCCGATATAGAAATTCGCCACGCATTATCAGCGAGTAACTTAGATATAACCGTTTTTTCTCTTATCTCCAACCTTCGAGTATTTAGACTTTAAAGTATATTCGATTGTCAATCCAGTTTGTACACCAACAGCTGAAATTACTACCCATAAAAAGTGTATATATCTTTTACACGCCCAGCCAATGATTAATATATAACGAATAATTATGGATATATGCAAAGATTACAGTTTGGTGCTTTACAGCTCGAATGACAATGTTTTATTTAAAACATGTCTATTTTTAAATGCTATTCTGCAAAGACGAATTTAATTTGGTCCAACCTCAGCTCCATAATTAGAGTAATCTACGTTAATTGTAACATTACGGTTTGGTGCTTTACAGCTCGAATGACAATGTTTCATTTAAAACATGTCTATTTTTAAATGCGATTCTGTTCCCCTACGTTATCCTCTTATGGTATAGATCGTTCCATATACTCAACTTTGACACATTCGCTGAACGGGAATTACACTTGTGATTCTGTAGCGTTGCTATCACTGGCGAATCCAAGTTCCCGGTAAGGCCCATCATACTTTGGTGCCAGCTTAGTTGAGAAAGTATCACACGCTTTGGATAAAGAAGACAGCTGTACCAATTCCAGTTGAACGACCTGCCTTTAATCTCTCCATTTACGATCTATAATTTGAAATTTTTTAAATATTTGGGTAAGAGTTCTTTAAAAAATTTAGTATGTTTAGCTTAAAACATTTAATGAAATTAATTATCAAGGCAGGTTCAAACAGTGCATATTCTTTCTGCATTATTAAATGGCTATCTACGCTTTTATAAATCTATCTTGCATTGAAATGGGGTTACTTTGAAAGTATGTGCTTGACGAATTTTGTAGCAATTAAATTACAAAAAGTACAAACATTAATTAGGGAGTGGTCGAAAAAGGTTGGCATTCGAAAGCGAATTCGGCAGATTTATCTGCCTGTTCATTACCTGGAATAAGTTTGTCCGGAAACCCATAATATAAGATTTATATTGTGCGTTTTTTATTTCTAAGACATTTTTGAAAAATTGCTGTTGGCGTTGTCGATTTGGATGATAAGTATTGAGCGTAGTGTTTAGTGTTGTAGAGTTAAATTGCCAAGGTGGGTTGTTAGTAGATTTAATTAATAATGATTTTACCGCTAAGTAAAGTTGTTTGCTGAAATCAATTGCACGATGTAAGGAAGATTGGGTACTGCAGTGGCAAAAAGAGAGTCTTTACAGTAAGGAATCGATTTAATTAGGTTGGTGTTTATTTGTTTTCTACATTTTATATTCATTATATGTACACGAATCAAAAAAAATTTTATTTATTGGTGTTGATTTAAAGACGCTTCGAACGAGTCTATTTAGTCTATTTTGCCAGTAAAATTCCCTAATAGCAGATTAGATGAACACTTAATTGTCTTTAAGAAGAGCATGTATATTTCAAATGGACATTGTTCCCGATTTTTTTTGCAAACATATGTTATCGTCTGCGTATGCGCAGAAATTAAATTGCTTGTGAATATATATTGTTTTATATGTTCTTTTGAGTTTATTGAGGGTAAAGAGAAAGAGGATAAACTGTAGGTTGAGCTTTGAGTAATGCCATTATGCTGGGGAAGTGTTTGTGATTTATGATAGTTTACATCTTATTTTATATTTTTCATAAAGTTCATTATACAATCTAGAAGCAGACTTTCCACTTGTAATTTCATCAATGATAAAGTGAAAGCCTATTTCATCAAAAGCTTTTGTGAAATCTAGAGACTATAGAAAATGATATCTTGAAAAGAGTGCGGATGAAATCTGGTAGCAAGTATTGAGCCGATTATTGATTGATTTGTTGCGAGATAGAAACCGCCATAATCGGATGGTAATTATTTTGCCAAGTATTTTCGCCAAGCAGGAATCGTTATCATATGGGTACGAATTAAGGGAGGTTTGATTAGTTAAGCTTAATAGTTGGGAGGATTTTACTGGGATTCTAGTGTTAAGGTATAAAGTTATTGAGTATGCTATTGTGTGTATAGGTTTTGGGAGTCTATGTTTAACGGTAGTGTGACGATTTTTTAGCATAGCATACAAAATTCTGTAGTGTATTTTGCCTTTTAATTTTGAGATTGCGACAATAAGTTCAATATAACTTATGGGTTCTTTTAGTTTATGGGCTGTTATTGAAGGAATAATGTTTGAGTTGAGTTGTGAGTCATTAAAGGCAAAAGGTATATTGGCAAAACTCATTAGCTATAAGTGAAGTTTGTGATTGGATATTGTGTGATTGATAGAAGTATGCATTGAATTGAGAAGCGTTGTTTAGTATCGCAGAAATTTGTAATGTTTGATTATATCTTGGTGGTATAAGTTGTAGGATTTATGAAGCTTTGGACTAATGACCGTTGAGCTATTTTGAGATGACGTTTGAAGTGGGCTTTAGCTATTTTAATAATTTAAATATGTAGGGTACACTGTCTATTATTAATATTGACCTTTATCTGCCACCGAAATCGCGGTGGTCAATCATTAACTCTTTTTTTTTTATATTTTGTTATTTAATTTATTTATTGTTTTATTGTTTATTTCTTTCTTTTCGATCACTTCAATTTGTCTTTTCGTTGTGCGCGCTTCGACTGACGTTGTTCGATACTCAATTACAACTGCGCTCTTTCTGTTCTGTTCGTCGCTCTTGCGTGGCCTTGCCAGACAGCAGAGTTGCCGCAATGTACGGTGCAGCCGGACATTTATATTTTAACGCCTTTTCAAACGTCGTATGTCTTAAACCTAAAGTTGTCTTAGATACTATTCGTTGTATTTATATCGTCTTACATACTATTACATTTATATTACCTTACAAATATCCCGTAGTGATAGTTGGAAATACAACGTTGTTGTAGATATTGCAGAGATCGCTTAAGGAAAATGTTGTTGTTTTAGAGTTGGTACGAACATCGATAGTATTAAACTCTTGATTGAAATTAATGACTTCGAGTTTAAACGATTTATGAATTAAAAGGGCTACGCCTCACAATTGATCGAATTTAGTTACAGTTGAGGTTCATTTTCATGAACATCAACGATATCATTATCAAAAGACTAAGATTTATGTAAAGTTTTAAGTTACTAGTTGTTTTTTGCCTAATAATTATGTAAAAATATATGTAGTTTTAAGAGATTCGTTGTTTTTGTAAACTATTTTAATTTTGTCAGTAGTTAGTTTTGACTTATGAGAATAGCTGCTACTTGTAATATTCGTGAGTAATGGTGGTTCAGCGGTAAGCGGGGTATATTGATACTTTTTTTTTTTAATTTAATTGAGTAATAAAACCGCATATTTCAAATGAACGCCTTAACATTACAATGTATTTATATTTATGTTTTTTCAGACGTCTAAGTGGCCTGGCAGGGAGCAGACCCATCGCAAGTTGGCTTCGATGGCTTCTTAATCTGTCTCTATATCGGCTGGTATGCATCTCAATTTGCTCTATAACTGTGTGCAAATTAAGATCTCGATGCAACGTCGAATTATTTACGTACCAGGGGCAGCCAGTGATCTGTCAAAGGGCACGATTCTGCAGCACTTGAATACGGTTGCATTTTGTCTTTGCCGTAATCCCCCAAATCTGCACGCCATAGAGCCAGATTGGGGCAATGCACTTGGCGTATACCTGTCTTTTCGCCCGGAGACAAAGTGTGCTCCTTCTATTGAGCAGCCATCTAAGTTGAACCATCCTCAGGCGGCATTTTTTTAGTGTGGCTGTCAGGTGTCCCTGAAAGGTTAGTCTTTTGTCCAGGTTGATGCCAAGGTATTTTGCTAATAGAGGCTACTGCAGATTTACACCTTCTACTGGAATAGCTGGTGAGTGACTTAGAGGGGGCATCCATGTAGTCATCGTCAGGGATAGGGAGATCAGCGGTATATAGCGAAAAAAACAGTGGTCCCAGTACGCTGCCCTGCGGAACTCCAGCTTTCATCAGACGGGGGCTGAATAGGTGTCCCGGTATCTAACCTGAAATTCTCGTCCTTCTAGGTAGGACCGAAGTAGGCAGAAGTAAGGCGCAGAAGTTTTTTAACCTTGTACAATAGGCCGTCATGCCAGACTCTATCGAATGCCTGCTGCACGCTTTCTTCCACTGGACCGGGAAGTATTGGACCCTCAACATCGCGTTGAAAATCAACGCGATATAGAGGATCACACATATCGGCAGGATCTTCAAAGTTGCGTAGCAGACCCTGTCCATACCTGGGGCTTTATTTTTCGGCAAGTCTTTGATGATGTTGGCTATTTCTAAAGTCTGGATTGGCCTGATTGGGAGTGACATCTGTAACGGTGTTTCCAAACATTCGATAGTCTCTTTCACTTGCGCCAACGTGGCCACATCATGTGTAGTGAATCTATCATCCAGATGGTGGTCAAAAGCATTTGCGTGCTCCTTTTCACTTTTAGCAAGTCCTCCACCAGGACACCGGATCGGGGATTGTCGAAATGGTTGCTTCTTGAGCGACTTAGTGCATTTCCACAGAGAATTGTTGGCATCTATGGTGTAGTCCATAGTTGCCAACCGTTGCTCAAAGAAATCGCTTCTCAGTCTTTGTAAAATAGTTCTTAGTTGTTTTGCAGCTCGATTTCACAAAATACGGTCCCACGGGTCCTGTGTTCGGATCGCTCTCCTTCTGAGGCGCCTTTTCGTTTCAAGAAGCTCCCTAGCTTCTGCATTAAGGACAATGCCATAACTGACTGCCCTAGAAGGCGGCATAGGAGGAGTGGCAGCGGCAGCTGCATTATAAATATTTCTTGTAAGAATATCGACTGCCATCTCGATGTCCTCTCCTGAGTTTAGCTCCGTTTCCAAATGAATGGAGTTCTCCAGATGTAAACTAAAAGTGTCCAAATTAGTGTGACTGGTAATTAGCCGATAGTTCAGGGCAGAATTGACTCTATTGGTATTTATGGAAACGACTAATGTCAGATGATCGAAGTCTAAGTCCCAGTTCTCTCTTATACTGGTCCGGAAACCCGGTACTCCATTATGCACTGCAAAATCTATGCAAGTAGTTGTATGAGTGGGCACATAGGGGTATCTGGTTGGAGCCCCAGTAGCTATTATTTTAACCCCACTGTCGGATATGGCTTCAGCTAGCTCCCGCCCTCTTGGGGAATTGTATTTGTCATCCCAGAGCCAATGTCGGGCATTCCAGTTACCCCCAATAAAATACCTTCGACCAGAGGCACGAAATATGTCTGCAAATTGCTTTTCGTTTATCTTGTTCCTGGGAGGGCAGTATATAGCACTAAACTCCATGTCACCGAGCCCTGTGGCAACTTTCACAGAAGACATTTGTATATTCCGCGTCTCTAACACCCTTTGAGGGAAGTGGCGAAGAGAGTTCTTCACCAATACAGCTGCTCCTTCACCACTGCGCCTATTGCGAGAGGGCTTATATGCTGGGTAGAAGGCGTATCCGTAGACACGAACTGTATCTCCACTGCTAAGCCTTACTTCAGTCAATAGAATAATGTCAATGCTATTGTTGTGCGCAAACACCTCCACATCTTTGGCTTTTCCTGAAATGCCATTGACATTCCAGATTAAAATTTTTAATGGGATCATTGTGAAGTGGTGGCGGTGGTTTAGAGTGAGAAATAGTCCCCTCTCCATTTAGCTGCTTCAACGTGTTAGCCATCTCAAAAACCACATTTTCGAGCCTTGTTAGATGTTCGTTGGCTTGATTACTTTGACGTTGTTGCTCCTGTTGTTGCTGTTGGATCCACTGGAAAAATTGCTGTTGCATCTGTTGTTGCCATTGTTGGAATTGTTGCTGTTGCTGTTGTAACAAAGCCTGCACATCGAATAGCTGTTGATGCTGTGGTGATCTTTGCTGTTCCGGTTTAGACTTAGTCATCGTTTGAGAACCTTGGGCTACTGCTGCGTAGGAAATATTACTATTACGGAGGGCAGATCGTTGTTGCTGATTTTGCTGAGGTGCCTCATTTTGTTGTATTATTCTCTGTCTAGCCCTTTTGCTCGACCCGGGCTGTATTGGAGGGAAATCTTGCGGCGAAATATGAGACTTATTAAAGTTAGGTGTGGGAGCATGATCAGCCAGTAGCTTACTTCTGGGAGCGTGACTGTTTGCAATACTTTTTGTTTTTCCTTGCTTCATTGACCTAGAAAAAAATTCTTGATACCATTTTCATTCCTTATAGCTAGCCGAATGGTTTCCTGCGCAATGAACACAAGTGGGGGTTTCATCATGAGGCCTCATGCATTCCCTGGTGTGATGGTCTTGGCCACATCTAGCACAATGAGGTTGTCGCCGACAGTATTTGGCAGTGTGGCCATAATCCTGGCAGCGATGACACTGCGCAATTTCTGTCACTTTCCTCATTCTTTCAATTATAACTCTCTGGCGACATAGTATACTGATATTATATATATCAATAATTTTAGTGCGGGGCTTTACATTGATGAAAAACAGATTTATTCTTTCATCCTTATTTATCCTAGAATTGGGATTATGGATATGGAGGACGTCGAATCCGTGTTTTTTCAGATCGGCCGTTATTTCCTGAGGGCGTGTGCTATGGTGCAGACCCCTTACTACTATTCGATGAGGCTTTTCCGTTTGTAGTTGGTATGTATGGAATTCTAATCCGATTTAAGATAAAGCCTAATAGTGTCCCCTAAATTAACTTTAAAAATAGTGCTATCCAAATCAGACACTTCCCTGACAAGCTCTTACAGGTCATTGAGACTAGCAGTATTAACAACTATTGGTGACGGCTTTGGTGGCCCTTTAAGCCGGATATTATCATTATTTTCAGAAGTAGTAATAATGATGTATGCAGTGCGTTTTTGATGAGCGGCTTTAATAGCAGGAGCAGCATGTTTTTCGTTATCGCCTCTTTCGACTTCATCGTTACCCATCTCAGCATTAGCGAGTAAGGCGAATCTATTGGATGTTTTTGGTTCAATAGGTACCTCATTGGCCATTTTAAAATTTTTGCGGCTTGCAATAGGGGATATAATTTTATTTATTTTTCTTTTGGGATTGCGCAGTTTTTGAGCTTCCATTTGACGTGATGCAGCATTAGATATAATTGGAGCACTCTGAGCATTTTTATTTACAACGACAATACTGTTGTTATTATCGCTTTTTATACAAATATTATTGGAAGCTATTCCACTCAGCATATGGGTTTTGGATGACATAGTTGATGCCGTCACTCTGCAGTGTGAGGCGCTAGTAGTTGTTGTGGTGGTGGTAGTGGTTGGGCTATTCTGCCAATTAATATGATTGAGGATTTCAGGCGATAGGCTCTGATCCATATCAATATTTACTGCACTCATTTTTTTATGTTTAAAGGCAGCTAGTAGTTTATAAACTAAAGCAGAAAAGAAAAAGAAAAAAAAAACAAAGGCAACACTAGAGACTTTTCTCTGTTTTGAGGCCAAGCTTGCCCGTAGGCAAAGTCTATTTATAGTCACTGTACAACTATTGTTCTTGTTTTATTTTACCGTTTGCCGGTACCGCAATTGCAGTACCCAATTATTAAATTGTTGTTATTGTTTAATGTAATAACAATAAATTTTTGTGACAATGCGCGCACGTCCATTCGGTTTGTAATCTAGTCCGCGACTATCTATATTGATACTATTTTTTTTTTTGTAGTGGTACAAGGTTCGATTTGATTTGAACGTGCTATTGATGTAAATGATGAATTCGACAGAATGCGGCAATCGTCGTAGTATTTATGACATTTTTTTGTAAGATATTTCTGTATTTCTTTGTGATTTATGAAAGTTTAACAATTGCGATCAAACATATTATGGTGGTGGTTTCTCTGCAGGTAATATAGCGACTTAAATTTTCGCTTATCCTTGGGATCGATGTTGTTGGGATTTCCACAATTGAGGCAAGACCTATTGCTTCTCCAAGTATAGAATGAATGTCCAAGTCTTCCGCAATTCTTGCACCTGATTGAAAGCGGTATGTATCGACAAATTCGCAGCCGACAAAGATTTCAACGAGTAATGAAAGATTGAATTTCTTGCAGTACATAACTCTTTTGCAGATGTTGAGGGATTTATGATCAGATATTTTAATTTTTATGGCATTGTCACCGCTATTGAATTGAATTTTTTCGCTGTGTTGATCCTAAATACTTGGAACACCAAATAAAAACTAAAACAAATTTTTGATGCAGACAGGTGGGGAAGTGTTGTCAGTGCCTGTAAAAACACTCGCACGTTTGTATATTTAACTTAAATAGTTAGTACCGCTCTCGCTTTGTATCTAGCACAATTTAAATCAGTGTATAAAGCGGAGTGAAATAAATACCTGGCGCAATATTGAAAAATCGGAATAAGCACTAAGTGGTGGCGTTCGCGACTGCAGTAGCTTTGTTACTAACTCCTCTCTCCTTTCAGAGTTAGCTAGCGAGTAGATGAGCAAGATGAGTAAGCGTGATATGGTAAATAAAGTTACACACCACAAACTCAAATTTGACGCTATCACTACCGCCCGCCTTGCAGCATCACTGCAAAATAAAAATATATTGCATCGCAAAATTCCACTCCATACACCAAATTCCCAAGAGTGGACAAATGTGCTATCCGCCGGCCGGGTTATCCTGGCAGCATTGCTGGGCGTATCGAACTTTGATGCGCCTCTTCTCCAAGAACAATTACAACAAGTCCGGACTGCCAAAAACTTTTGTCCGCCAAGACTTCAGCTCCCTCAGCCTCTCGTCCGCGGGTCTCACAGGCAGTGTCCGGTTTACTTCTCGCTCGAGCCGCGCCTCTGCCTTAATATAGCAGCTTGGCCCATATCGTGATCTCAAAACCAGCAAGCAGTGATCACTATCACAATGCCACATCGTTGATAGGACAAGGCGCTTTACCGCATGCTCGCAAATATGGAGATGGGCATGCATTGGTCCAGGAGCGCACGTTCAAGAAAAGTTCATCCACGAACCCTCACCTTAACTATCGCAGTAGGCTACTCCTTAAAATTTACAACGACCCAGAAGGCCGTATCCCTTGGGACGAGTAGGGGAGGTTCTGGGTCGATACCATGGACAAATGAATTTCCTTCGGTGACGGTGATCAAGCGCGGCGGTGGCGTCCAGCTGCCCGCTTCCTCCGAGGGTGTATACCCTGTGCTTGTTGCTGCTCATCAGTAATAGTCCGCTCTGCTGAATGAGACCTGGGCCTCGTAGACATAGGCGACCCAGGCGCCGCTGCTGCCACTGCAAACTCAACCATATGATCGTGTGAGAGGCAGCTGGAGCAATGACGCTATAGCAGCGCAGCTCTCAGGCGCCTCTCAAGCTTAAAGCCCAAAAAATGAGAACACTTTCGCAGCGGGTGGTCTCCTTTGCAGACGCGGTTGACCAAAACTCGTCTCCATTTACAGGATGACAACAGGACGCGTAATCGCACCACGCGCTGTTTTTACATCAACTACTTTGACTTCTTTGTCCCACCCTGCGTACGTTTTAAAAATGTGACCAAGCCGACATTCTGTCGGGGTTAGATTCGGTTGATGGTACTTCCATTTAAATCTCAAAAATAAACAAACCCCATAAGCTTTTTTAGACACGTCTAAAAAGCAATGAAACAAAAATGTAACCACAGGGGAGAAAACCACACAACGAGGAATTTGGATATAATTTGTCCGCACATCTTCCTCGTAAAAGTAGGGTGCTTTCCGGTTTTAAAAATGTATAATGAGTTATATAATGTCTGCTCATTAGCATCTGCAGTGTTACCTTACACAAGTGCTGCAAGGTCGAACACTCATTAACTTCCGCTACATAATTAAACTTTGAGTGTCGGTAAGCCTCAGTCTCATTATTTATGAACGCCTTTAGTGCTACTGAGCGTGGAGCTCCCAACGGCTGCTCACACTGATAATCAAGGCGAACAGGAAGAGTGACCACATGTTTCTCGTCACTATTGCTTCGAGTTGTGTTGACGAAATTTCGTTCACAGAACCTTAACACTCTGAAAGCCCTAAGAGCCGATCCTCCTTGAGGATCGCCCTGGGCGAAATCATAACTGACATCTGATGGCATTGAAATATTCTTACTGGGTAAATATTCAGTAAGTTTGGGTGAAACAAAACTTCTAATTTCCAATTGAAAACTTGGATCGAGTGAGGCCTCCAGTATCAATCGGCACGACCTATTAATTGGGGCAGCTACAGATGTGTTTAACCCTGAAACGTATGAATGCACTCGTTTGCAACGCAGACCAAGGCGCCTCTGAAGGCATTCTGAAATGACCTTCAGATCTCGAAGATTGGGATTCGTTTGTTCAAGTGCACATTGTGTGGAAAGTTGTTGACTGCCATACACCTGGGAATGGCCAACAATGATTCTTGTGTCAAACGGTCCAGGCAACTCACACGTCCGTTAGGACACGTATCTCCTGGGTAGCCTCTGAACATCCGTTCAGAGGTGAGCTAACGTGAGAAGGCGAAGGGGCACCCTCTCCTTTAAAAAGGGATTGGTGCCCAATGAAAACTAAAGGAAAGCCTCGGAAGGAATTTAATGATGACGACCCCCGCAAACGCTATAAGAATCACGATTTACGGATATGCACCTGGAATGTCCGCACCCTTAATTGGGATGGTGCAAGTATCCAACTGGTTGATGTCCTCGAATAATGCAAGGCTGACATCACCGCAATCCAAGAAATCCGATGGATAGTGCAGGGTTGCTCTAAAAAAGCATCCTGTGACATCTACTACAGCTGCCATGCGAGTAAGCACGAATTTGGATGTGGTTTCGTGGTGAGTAGGAAACTACGTGGCCTCGTCTCTAGGTTCACACCTGTTGATGAGCGCCTAGGCGCGATACGCATCAAGGCTAAATATTTTTATATTAGGCTGATTTGTGCGCACGCCCCGACGGAAGAGAAAGACGACGATGCTAAAGATGAATTCTATGAGCGCTTGGAACGCCTGTACGAGCGCTGTCCCAAACACGATGTCAAAATCGTGCTTGGCGATTTCAACGCCAAGATTGGGAAGGAAGGAATCTTTGGCCCAACCGTCGGAAAATTTAGCCTTCACGACACTACCTCCAATAATGAAGAGAGGCTAATCGATTTCGCCGCAGGTCGGAACATGGTAGTTAGTAGTACCAGATTTCAACATCTTAACATCCACAAGGCTACATGGCTGAGTCCTGATCAAAAAACACGCAACCAAATTGATCATGTTCTGATTGACGGAAGGCACGCATCGAGCGTGTTGGACGTGCGAACGTTACGTGGTCCCAACATTGACTCGGACCACTAACTTGTCGCAGCCAAGGTACGCACTAGGCTCAGCGTAGTGCATGCCGCACGTTCCCACATGCAACGAAGGCTAGACGTCGGCAAGCTGCAATCAGAGCAGACCGCCGCAGCCTTCTCAAACACACTCTCCCGACTGCTCAGGAAAACCTCTCCGATTTCTCGAGATATATGTGAGCAGTGGACACATATTACCCGCTCCATAGATAGGGCTGCCAAGGATGTCATTGGTTATATAAAACCTATGAAGAATTCTTGGTACGACGAGGAGTGTGGCAATGCTACTGCAGAGAAGAACGCTTCCTATCAGCGAACTCTGCAGTCGGGAGCAACGAGAGCTGTTTGAGAGCGATATCGAGAGAAACGGAGAGAGGAGAAACGCCTTTTCAGACGCAAGAAAAAGGAGCAAGAATGGCGGGAGTTTGAGGATGTTGAGATGTTCCGTAACAGAAATGAAGCTCGAAAATTCTACCAAAAGGTCAAGCGTCTGACTGAAGGTTTTAAGCCCGGAGTAACTTTCTGTAAGGATGAGAATGGAAGTCTGGTAACGGATGTACAGGAATCACTGAGATTATGGAGGAGTCATTTCTCCAACCTACTCGGAGGCTATGAAGCGCACAATACCGCCGATAGAGAAATGACACCGGAACCACCAGTTAATGATGACACTATTGTAGAGCCACCGGACTATAACGAGGTCGATTCAATTATTAAAAAGCTGAAAAATAACAAAGCGGCAGGCTCTGATGGGCTGCCAGCTGAGTTATTTAAGACCGGCGGCGAAGAGTTGGTTAGGAGTATGCACCAGCTTTTATGCAAGATATGGTCCGATGAACGCATACCCAATGACTGGAATCTCAGTGTTCTCTGTCCTATCTTTAAGAAAGGAGACCCCGCTGTTTGCGCCAACTACCGCGGAATAAGTCTCCTTTCCATTGGATATAAGACTATGTCGGGCGTATTGTGTAATAGGCTGAAGCCAATGCCCGTACATACAGAGTATGTCGGGCTCGATCTTCCAAAAGGAAGTGATGCTGCTCGCTTACGCCGATGACATCGATATCACCGGTACGCAGGAACGGCGAGTCAGCAAGGCGTTCTCGGAGATTGAAAAACAGTCTCGGGTCATGGGTCTAGCGGTGAACGAGGACAAGACGAAGTACTTGGTGTCTTCTCGCACTCCGTCAATGCGTCTTGGTCGGTCAGTGGCGATGGAGAATTTCAACTTCAGTATTGTAGAAAACTTCGTCTATCTCGGAACAGAGATCACCAGCAACAACAACGTCAGCCCGGAGATCAGGCGAAGAATCACGCTTGCAAACAGATGCTTTTTTGGGCTGAGCAAGCAAATGAGAAGTAAAGCCCTCTCTCGACGGACGAAAATAAAGGTATATAAGACGCTGGTACTCCCGGTCCTACTGTATTGCGCAGATGCATGGACCGTGATTGAGTCGGATGAGACAGCGTTGGAAGTCTTCGAGAGGAAGATTCTTCGCAGGATCTTTGGTCCTATTTTAGTCGGCGACGAGTTTAGGTCCCGTATGAACCGCGAGCTGTACGAGCTATTCGATGAGGTTGACATAGTCCAGCGCATTAGATTCCAGCGGCTGCACTGGGCTGGGCACCTCATACGAATGGACAAAGAGCTCCAGCACGCATGGTTTACATGTTTTTTTTTTTTATTTTTAAATGTGTTTTTTTATTGAATCTTCTCTTGATAAGAGACTAACAATAATTTATCAAATCTTAAATCTAGTTGTGTATTACACAAAGCCCCCCGGTTGGAGACTTATGTAGTTACAGCGGCCCTAAGAGCACATCACAGGGCTGGGAGGTCATTTCTCCTGAGTCGTGTTTGTATATGTAGTAGTGTTAGAGATCGTGCGAGTGGATTAGGGTGAGAATTGAGTTTACATTCATAGGTCTGCTTGAATCGATCTATTTCAGTTTTAACAGTTGGGATGTTAAGATCATTGTGAATTTTAGCATTGCGAATATACCAAGGTGCTCCGGTGAGAGTTCTAAGTATTTTTGATTGAGCTCTTTGTATTATATCCACGTTACTGGAACTCGCATTGCCCCATAACTGTGAGCCGTACGTCCAAATAGGCTTTATTACGGAGTTGTAAAGAAGCAATTTGTAGTCCAAGCTTAAGGGGGACCGCGGATTTATGAGCCAGTGTAGGGAGTTGGCTTTTAGCTTTATCTGTGTTTTTTTGGCTTCAATATGTTTACGATAAATGAGCCGTCTTTCGAGATGAATACCGAGATGCACGACGTCATTGGCCTGTGGGATCACAATGTTGTTTAGAGTCAGCGATGGACAAGTACCTCTGTTTAGAGTGAATGTGACGTGTTTGCTTTTTTGCTCATTAACTTTTATACGCCAGTTAGCTAGCCACTCCTCGAGAAGAATGAGATGATCTGCTAGTAGTCTGGTTGCTCGTATTGGGCATCTAGATCTACTTAAAATGGCTGTGTCATCAGCAAATGTGGATATTGTAAGTCTGTGATCCGTTGGTATGTCTGATGTGTATAGAACATATAACATAGGACCGAGAACGCTGCCTTGGGGTACTCCAGCTTTGATTTCAGACTCCTGTGTTATGTAGTCATTCTGACGTACCGTGAATACTCTATTGCTGAGGTATGATTCTAGAGTTTTGTGAGTATTTTGGGGAAGCAATACTTTTATTTTATACTTAAGTCCATCAAGCCAAACGCGGTCGAATGCTTGGGCTACATCGAGAAAGATTGCGGAACAGTATTCGCGAAATTCGAACGCTGTTCTAATCTCCGAGGTTATTCGGTTTACTTGTTCGATAGTGCCATGGTTTTCACGAAAACCAAATTGGTGGGTGGGAATAACGTTCTGCATGTGTGAGTTGATTTTTAAAAGAACCAACTTTTCGAACAGTTTGGATAGGCAGGATAGTAGGCTTATGGGTCTATATGACGCATGGAAAATATCCGCATTTAAAAATCGCGTTATACAATTTTGCGATATATGTCACAGCTGGACTGGGAAGCTCCATGATCATTTTTGGGGAAATTAAATCATGACCTGCAGCCTTCTTGGGATTGAGCTGGGCTTTTATCACTTTATGAACTTCGTGGGTGTGAACTCTGAGAGGTTCAGAGTAGTTCGTGTTCGAAGGAGAGGGAAGAACAAAAGCGTTTGTTGACGGATTTGGCTGAAAAACAGTTCTTAAGTGGTTTGCAAAAACTTCCGCTTTTTCTATGTCCGTGCGTGCCCGTGGTTTACATGTGGGGCCCAAACTTGATTGGTGGACGCCGACATAGAGGACGACCGGGCACTCGATGGAATGACCAGGTATGGAGAGATCTCTCCGTACTTGGCATACAGAACGACTGGCGCCAGCGCGCACAGGAATATGGAGGCTGGCGCGCTTTCCTGGACGCGGCCATGACCGGCAGACGGTTGACGGTCATTTAAACAAACAAACAAACAAAACTATCTTGAATTTAATTCCTTGCAAATAAACCCTGAATCTTTTTAGTGCATTTATTAGCGCCAACGTTTCTAATTTAAAACTGTAATATCTGGACTCAGCATCTGTTGTACGCTTTGAGAAATAAAAAACGGGGTGAAACTTTCCATCTTTCTTTCTTTGTAACAATATAGCTCCATAACCTAAAGCACTTGCATCAGTGTGCAACTCTGTTTCATCCCTAGGATCATAAGTCGATAAAACAGGTGCCTCTAACAATTTACATTTTAATAATTTAAATGCTTCTACTTCTTCTTTTCCAAACTGAAACTTTTTATCCTTTTTTGTGAGGTCATGTAATGGTTTCGCTATTAATGAAAAGTCCTTTATGAATCGCCTAAAATACGAGCACAACCCTAGAAAACTTTGAACTTCGTGAACTTTCGTTGGTACTGGAAATACGCGTACAGCTTCCAGTCCTTTATCGTCGGCTTTAATTCCCTCTCCATTTATTAAATATCCCAAATACTTTATAGTAGGTAACAAAAACTCACATTTGTCTAAACGCAACTCTAACTTATTTTCTACCATTCGTTTAAAAACTCCTTTTAAAATTCTACAATGTTCCTCTACATTTTCTGTTGCTATCAGTATTTCATCTAAATATATCACTACATTTCCTTCCTTTATCAACTCCGCAAAAATTTTGTTTATGTATCTTTGAAATGTCGAAGGTGCGTTTCGCAGGCCGAAAGGCATCCTCAAAAACTCAAATTGTCCTAACGGGGTAACAAACGACGGTAACTTTATCGAGTCTTCATGTATAAAAACATGGTGGAATCCATTTTTCAGGTCTAGCTTTGAAAATAACTTCTTTCCTAGATCTCCTTTCAAGAAGATCATCAATTAACGGATTCGGATAATTGTCTCTTGCTGTAATCTTATTTAGTCTCCGGTAGTCCACACACATTCTTAGTTCACCTGTCTTTTTTTTTCAGTAGTACTATAGGTGAAGCGAATTGTGATTCGCTTGGCCGTATAAACCCTTGTTTCGAATTTTCGTCTAAAATTTTCTCTAACTCTTTTTTCTCAGCATAGGACAATCTTCTTGGTGTACAACAAAAAGGTTTTTCATTTTGAACTATAATTTTCATTTCACTTTTGATAGCTGGTTCAACAGGTCTGTTTGGAAATTCATAATATTCGTCAAAAAGTTTCGTAAACATTTGCTTATCTTTGTACTTTATCTGTTCTCCTAGTTTGTACGTTACTTTTCCAGTATCTGTAATATCAATTGCCATTAATTGCATTCCAAAACCTTTTTCTTCAGTAAATTTTCTAAAATTTTTTCCAGTGACATTCGATTTCTCTTTTAATTTACTTATCTTTGCATTTTCATTAACATTTCTTTTCTTTTCACATTCTTTGTCTTTGTTTTTTATTACTTTGTCTTTGATATTGTTGTTATTTATACTTTGTTGTGACTTTGTTATATTTTCTCTACTTTACTCTACTACTTCTAAAACTACCAATTTCAATTTGCTCGCCTTTAAAAAATCTCTACCTAGTATCATATGGTGCTTCATAGACTCATCTTCTACAATCAATATATCATTTTTAACATTTTTATTTAACATTTTAATGAAACAAACAGTTTTTTCAACCACTTTTAGTTTACTATTATTAATTCCAAAGTAATTTTTATCTAACATAATTTTTTGTATCGCCACTTCGCTTGGTAAGGCAGATTTTTTCATGAACGAGATTGGGCTTCCTGAATCTAGTAAGCACTCTATGGAAAAACATTTGTTAATAATCTTTTCAAAACTTATATTAAAATATCTTACGTAATTTGATTCATCGGCTTCTTCTTTCTTGATGGTCTTGATTGAAGTGTCCTCCTTCTTCAGTTTTTTGTAGTTCATGCATATATAAATACAGAGAAAATTTAGATGTCGGCTTTGCCGCATTTTTGGAAGACTTTTGTAGTATTTGGGGTCTGACCCTAAAAATACAATGTATTGTTTGGGGACTTTTCCATTTTAGCTATATGGAAAAACATATAGCCAAGTCTACACGGTTTATTTGAAAATATGCTCTTTATAAGCTATACAAAAAACGTACATACCTATGTATACGCATTAAGAGGGTTAATTCGATATTTTTGTATTTGTATAATTACGATTTGATTTCCTTCATTTTAGACTATACGCATTATTGGAACATCTAGTTTCTGGTTTCAGGCTTTAGCTTTCATTGATACTTGTAACATTTAGTATACTGTCAACAGGTAAAGCTTTTATATTTTTAAATAATTGAAAATAAATAAAATTGTATATATCAACTGATAAAAGGTATGGTAGCCCCAAAACATATATATAAATGTAAATATAAATATAAATTTAGTTGGACTCGACTAAAATTATATTGTTTATGCCGCAAATGTCAATAATGGGTTAAGTTTTAGATATTTTTCTGAACTTGTACAATAGCAAATATATTAGAAAAAGAGCAAGCGAGAGATAATTATCTTCTCTCTATTAATATTTGTTATTGTAATAACCCACCACCTTTTGCATAGATTTTGATTGTTTTGTTTCAAATAAACCGTGAGTAGTATAAATCTATATCTATGAAAACGAGAAAAGAGGTTAATTAGCGTATCACTTCCATAGTGTGGCCCCCATGTTAATGTGGCAACTTTATCAGCGAAGCAACCGCTTAAGTTTGTAGGAAGACGTACGTCCGCCCAAAATTCAGATCCGGATTCAGATCCCAAGAAAAAAATCATTAAAAAAAAAAAATCGTTAAAGAAAAAAAAAAACAAGGGGCAATCGAAGTGGAAATTTCTAATTTTAGTTTAAGATAATTTTAATTATCGATAGTTATTTATTTTGTTGTTTATAGTTTTTTTTCTTGGTTATAGAATTGTTAAGGAAAAAAAAAAGATGAAATGAAAATTTTGAGGTATAAAATTCCTAAGAACACCCAGCAAGTTTGATTTCGCTGACTTATCCAGCAGAGCGCTCTGACAGGAGACGTAGGCTTGATAAAATTAGCATAAAGGTATAAATAATGAAGTACGTATTTCTCTGTCGCGAGCTCAGCATAGACTGACTCGCTCTTTTATTATAGAATTCGTATATACACTAGCGCTGCTGAGAACACACTCTCAGCAGCTCATTGCACAGTGGGCTTAACCTATGTACAGAAGGCTTAGAATATGACTAAGCTATGACTTACTGCTACAGCTCGGCCGTCCTGACGATAAGGATTTCCTGATCCTGGCCGTAGTGCTTCTTCTTCTTACTCTACTTGGACTTAAATTTGAACTGTGACTCGGCCGTCCTGACGTTGAGGATTGCCTGAGCCTCGTTGACATACTTCTTGTTACAATTTTATTTGTGTTATCTACGTTTTGCTTACTTATATTATCATTACTTATTTCTAGTTCTTTCGTGTTATTATTTTGTACATTTGTTTCGTTATCTTTCAATTCAGTTTGTTTCTTTTCTTGATTACAATTTTCTTTTATGTTTACACCACTTTTCTTTGTATTTTGACCATTATTTCTTCTACTTTGTTTACTATTTTCATTATTTGTGCCATTGAACCAGGGTTTCATGTGGTGAACTACCCATATACCTGAATATGGTATTTGTGTGTGTTGAAAATTTTCCATATCTTTGACTGCATATCTATCATTGTTTAACACCTTTGACAGTATATAGGGTCCTTTGAATTTAGGTTTGAGTTTGCTGGACTGTCCTGCTTGTGAATCAAAATTTCTAATCATAACATAATCTTCTTTTCCGTATTGTATTGGTGCTTTTCATTTTCTATCTGATCTGATTTTTGTTATAACTTTGAGACTTTTGTTGTGTTACTAAAGCCTTGTCTCTTTTTTGCTCCAATTTGCTTTTAAACTGTCTATAACGTTTCCTTTTTGTTTTCTACCAAATAACATTACGCTAGGATATTTCTCAATACTTCTATTCTTTGAATTATTCACAGCGAATTCTACTTCGCTTAACTTTGTATGATATCGTTAATTTTTCTCCAATAGTTTTGCTAACATTGTACCTAGATCCCCATTTACCCTTTCCACCTGGCCGTTGGCTTGGGGGGAACCTGTCGCCACTTTGATGTGATTTTTTTCTTTGGTTTCTAAAAATTTTTAAAATTTTGGGAAGTGAAGCCACTTCCTCTGTCAGACACTATACTATTGGGGCGACTATATGCTTTAAAATAATCACTAAATGCAACTATAGTTTCTTGTGAACTTGTGGTCTATGTAGCGTAAAGTCTTACTTATTTTGTACAAGCATCTATCACTACTAAAACATGTTTTTTCGTTGAATTTTTGCTATTTATTGGTCCGTAGTGGTCAATGTGAACGACATCGAAAGGTACCGTACCTTTTGGTATATAATGAACAAACCCTTCCTTTTTTTTGTGATTATTGAAAACGCGATACATTTCAGGCAATTTTTAATGAGAGTATTAACTTTTTTCCTTATGTTTGTAAACCAATAACTACTATTTTTTAAATCTGTGATCTTATCCATGCCTACATTACCCATTTAATCGTGATATTTATACAAAACTTTGTCTTCCATTTGTTCTGGTACACAGAACAACAATCGTTCACCTTTTTTTCTATATAAAATTGACAAACCAACAGATTTCCCTCAAACGTATTAGTTTCTATTGCGAGTATATTATGAACGCGACTTAAAGCGTCTACATGTTGCATTCTGGTACCCGCCCTATGTTCCGCCTGATAATCATAATTTTGTAATTCGAGTGCCCATCTTGCTATCTGAGGATTTAGTCCTTTTTTGTCTAATGTTAAATGTAGTGAATTACAATCCGTTACTATCTTGAATTTAATTCCTTGCAAATAAACCCTGAATCTTTTTAGTGCATTTATTATCGCCAACGTTTCTAATTTAAAACTGTCATATCTGGACTCAGCATTTGTTGTACGCTTTGAGAAATAAAAAACGGGGTGAAACTTTCCATCTTTCTTTCTTTGTAACAATATAGCTCCATAACCTAAAGCACTTGCATCAGTGTGCAACTCTGTTTCATCCCTAGGATCATAAGTCGATAAAACAGGTGCCTCTAACAATTTACATTTTAATAATTTAAATGCTTCTACTTCTTCTTTTCCAAACTGAAAGTTTTTATCCTTTTTTGTGAGGTCATGTAATGGTTTCGCTATTAATGAAAAATCCTTTATGAATCGCCTAAAATACGAGCACAACCCTAGAAAACTTTGAACTTCGTGAACTTTCGTTGGTACTGGAAATACGCGTACAGCTTCCAGTCCTTTATCGTCGGCTTTAATTCCCTCTCCATTTATTAAATATCCCAAATACTTTATAGTAGGTAACAAAAACTCACATTTGTCTAAACGCAACTCTAACTTATTTTCTACCATTCGTTTAAAAACTCCTTTTAAAATTCTACAATGTTCCTCTACATTTTCTGTTGCTATCAGTATTTCATCTAAATATATCACTACATTTCCTTCCTTTATCAACTCCGCAAAAATTTTGTTTATGTATCTTTGAAATGTCGAAGGTGCGTTTCGCAGGCCGAAAGGCATCCTCAAAAACTCAAATTGTCCTAACGGGGTAACAAACGACGGTAACTTTATCGAGTCTTCATGTGTAAAAACATGGTGGAATCCATTTTTCAGGTCTAGCTTTGAAAATAACTTCTTTCCTAGATCTCCTTTCAAGAAGATCATCAATTAACGGATTCGGATAATTGTCTCTTGATGTAATCTTATTTAGTCTCCGGTAGTCCACACACATTCTTAGTTCACCTGTCTTTTTTTTCAGTAGTACTATAGGTGAAGCGAATTGTGATTCGCTTGGCCGTATAAACCCTTGTTTCGAATTTTCGTCTAAAATTTTCTCTAACTCTTTTTTCTCTTGGTGTACAACAAAAAAGGTTTTTCATTTTGAACTATAATTTTCATTTCACTTTTGATAGCTGGTTCAACAGGTCTGTTTGGAAATTCATAATATTCGTCAAAAAGTTTCGTAAACATTTGCTTATCTTTGTACTTTATCTGTTCTCCTAGTTTGTACGTTACTTTTCCAGTATCTGTAATATCAATTGCCATTAATTGCATTCCAAAATCTTTTTCTTCAGTAAATTTTCTAAAATTTTTTCCAGTGACATTCGATTTCTCTTTTAATTTACTTATCTTTGCATTTTCATTAACATTTCTTTTCTTTTCACATTCTTTGTCTTTGTTTTTTATTACTTTGTCTTTGATATTGTTGTCATTTATACTTTGTTGTGACTTTGTTATATTTTTTCTACTTTACTCTACTACTTCTAAAACTACCAATTTCAATTTGCTCGCCTTTAAAAAATCTCTACCTAGTATCATATGGTGCTTCATAGACTCATCTTCTACAATCAATATATCATATTTAACATTTTTATTTAACATTTTAATGAAACAAACAGTTTTTTCAACCACTTTTAGTTTACTATTATTAATTCCAAAGTAATTTTTATCTAACATAATTTTTTGTATCGCCACTTCGCTTGGTAAGGCAGATTTTTTCATGAACGAGATTGGGCTTCCTGAATCTAGTAAGCACTCTATGGAAAAACATTTGTTAATAATCTTTTCAAAACTTATATTAAAATATCTTACGTAATTTGATTCATCGGCTTCTTCTTTCTTGATGGTCTTGATTGAAGTGTCCTCCTTCTTCAGTTTTTTGTAGTTCATGCATATATAAATACAGAGAAAATTTAGATGTCGGCTTTGCCGCATTTTTGGAAGACTTTTGTAGTATTTGGGGTCTGACCCTAAAAATACAATGTATTGTTTGGGGACTTTTCCATTTTAGCTATATGGAAAAACATATAGCCAAGTCTACACGGTTTATTTGAAAATATGCTCTTTATAAGCTATACAAAAAACGTACATACCTATGTATACGCATTAAGAGGGTTAATTCGATATTTTTGTATTTGTATAATTACGATTTGATTTCCTTCATTTTAGACTATACGCATTATTGGAACATCTAGTTTCTGGTTTCAGGCTTTAGCTTTCATTGATACTTGTAACATTTAGTATACTGTCAACAGGTAAAGCTTTTATATTTTTAAATAATTGAAAATAAATAAAATTGTATATATCAACTGATAAAAGGTATGGTAGCCCCAAAACATATATATAAATGTAAATATAAATATAAATTTAGTTGGACTCGACTAAAATTATATTGTTTATGCCGCAAATGTCAATAATGGGTTAAGTTTTAGATATTTTTCTGAACTTGTACAATAGCAAATATATTAGAAAAAGAGCAAGCGAGAGATAATTATCTTCTCTCTATTAATATTTGTTATTGTAATAACCCACCACCTTTTGCATAGATTTTGATTGTTTTGTTTCAAATAAACCGTGAGTAGTATAAATCTATATCTATGAAAACGAGAAAAGAGGTTAATTAGCGTATCACTTCCATAGTGTGGCCCCCATGTTAATGTGGCAACTTTATCAGCGAAGCAACCGCTTAAGTTTGTAGGAAGACGTACGTCCGCCCAAAATTCAGATCCGGATTCAGATCCCAAGAAAAAAATCATTAAAAAAAAAAAATCGTTAAAGAAAAAAAAAAACAAGGGGCAATCGAAGTGGAAATTTCTAATTTTAGTTTAAGATAATTTTAATTATCGATAGTTATTTATTTTGTTGTTTATAGTTTTTTTTCTTGGTTATAGAATTGTTAAGGAAAAAAAAAAGATGAAATGAAAATTTTGAGGTATAAAATTCCTAAGAACACCCAGCAAGTTTGATTTCGCTGACTTATCCAGCAGAGCGCTCTGACAGGAGACGTAGGCTTGATAAAATTAGCATAAAGGTATAAATAATGAAGTACGTATTTCTTTGTCGCGAGCTCAGCATAGACTGACTCGCTCTTTTATTGTAGAATTCGTATATACACTAGCGCTGCTGAGAACACACTCTCAGCAGCTCATTGCACAGTGGGCTTAACCTATGTACAGAAGGCTTAGAATATGACTAAGCTATGACTTACTGCTACAGCTCGGCCGTCCTGACGATAAGGATTTCCTGATCCTGGCCGTAGTGCTTCTTCTTCTTACTCTACTTGGACTTAAATTTGAACTGTGACTCGGCCGTCCTGACGTTGAGGATTGCCTGAGCCTCGTTGACATACTTCTTGTTACAATTTTATTTGTGTTATCTACGTTTTGCTTACTTATATTATCATTACTTATTTCTAGTTCTTTCGTGTTATTATTTTGTACATTTGTTTCGTTATCTTTCAATTCAGTTTGTTTCTTTTCTTGATTACAATTTTCTTTTATGTTTACACCACTTTTCTTTGTATTTTGACAATTATTTCTTCTACTTTGTTTACTATTTTCATTATTTGTGCCATTGAACCAGGGTTTCATGTTGTGAACTACCCATATACCTGAATATGGTATTTGTGTGTGTTGAAAATTTTCCATATCTTTGACTGCATATCTATCATTGTTTAACACCTTTGACAGTATATAGGGTTCTTTGAATTTATGTTTGAGTTTGCTGGACTGTCCTGCTTGTGAATCAAAATTTCTAATCATAACATAATCTTCTTTTCCGTATTGTATTGGTGCTTTTCATTTTCTATCTGATCTGATTTTTGTTATAACTTTGAGACTTTTGTTGTGTTACTAAAGCCTTGTCTCTTTTTTGCTCCAATTTGCTTTTAAACTGTCTATAACGTTTCCTTTTTGTTTTCTACCAAATAACATTACGCTAGGATATTTCTCAATACTTCTATTCTTTGAATTATTCACAGCGAATTCTACTTCGCTTAACTTTGTATGATATCTTTAATTTTTCTCCAATAGTTTTGCTAACATTGTACCTAGATCCCCATTTACCCTTTCCACCTGGCCGTTGGCTTGGGGGGAACCTGTCGCCACTTTGATGTGATTTTTTTCTTTGGTTTCTAAAAATTTTTAAAATTTTGGGAAGTGAAGCCACTTCCTCTGTCAGACACTATACTATTGGGGCGACTATATGCTTTAAAATAATCACTAAGTGCAACTATAGTTTCTTGTGAACTTGTGGTCTATGTAGCGTAAAGTCTTACTTATTTTGTACAAGCATCTATCACTACTAAGACATGTTTTTTCGTTGAATTTTTGCTATTTATTGGTCCGTAGTGGTCAATGTGAACGACATCGAAAGGTACCGTACCTTTTGGTATATAATGAACAAACCATTCCTTTTTTTTGTGTTTATTGAAAACGCGATACATTTCAGGCAATTTTTAATGAGAGTATTAACTTTTTTCCTTATGTTTGTAAACCAATAACTACTATTTTTTAAATCTGTGATCTTATCCATGCCTACAATACCCATTTAATCGTGATATTTATACAAAACTTTGTCTTCCATTTGTTCTGGTACACAGAACAACAATCGTTCACCTTTTTTTCTATATAAAATTGACAAACCAACAGATTTCCCTCAAACGTATTAGTTTCTATTGCGAGTATATTATGAACGCGACTTAAAGCGTCTACATGTTGCATTCTGGTACCCGCCCTATGTTCCGCCTGATAATCATAATTTTGTAATTCGAGTGCCCATCTTGCTATCTGAGGATTTAGTCCTTTTTTGTCTAATGTTAAATGTAGTGAATTACAATCCGTTACTATCTTGAATTTAATTCCTTGCAAATAAACCCTGAATCTTTTTAGTGCATTTATTATCGCCAACGTTTCTAATTTAAAACTGTCATATCTGGACTCAGCATTTGTTGTACGCTTTGAGAAATAAAAAACGGGGTGAAACTTTCCATCTTTCTTTCTTTGTAACAATATAGCTCCATAACCTAAAGCACTTGCATCAGTGTGCAACTCTGTTTCATCCCTAGGATCATAAGTCGATAAAACAGGTGCCTCTAACAATTTACATTTTAATAATTTAAATGCTTCTACTTCTTCTTTTCCAAACTGAAAGTTTTTATCCTTTTTTGTGAGGTCATGTAATGGTTTCGCTATTAATGAAAAATCCTTTATGAATCGCCTAAAATACGAGCACAACCCTAGAAAACTTTGAACTTCGTGAACTTTCGTTGGTACTGGAAATACGCGTACAGCTTCCAGTCCTTTATCGTCGGCTTTAATTCCCTCTCCATTTATTAAATATCCCAAATACTTTATAGTAGGTAACAAAAACTCACATTTGTCTAAACGCAACTCTAACTTATTTTCTACCATTCGTTTAAAAACTCCTTTTAAAATTCTACAATGTTCCTCTACATTTTCTGTTGCTATCAGTATTTCATCTAAATATATCACTACATTTCCTTCCTTTATCAACTCCGCAAAAATTTTGTTTATGTATCTTTGAAATGTCGAAGGTGCGTTTCGCAGGCCGAAAGGCATCCTCAAAAACTCAAATTGTCCTAACGGGGTAACAAACGACGGTAACTTTATCGAGTCTTCATGTGTAAAAACATGGTGGAATCCATTTTTCAGGTCTAGCTTTGAAAATAACTTCTTTCCTAGATCTCCTTTCAAGAAGATCATCAATTAACGGATTCGGATAATTGTCTCTTGATGTAATCTTATTTAGTCTCCGGTAGTCCACACACATTCTTAGTTCACCTGTTCCTCTACATTTTCTGTTGCTATCAGTATTTCATCTAAATATATCACTACATTTCCTTCCTTTATCAACTCCGCAAAAATTTTGTTTATGTATCTTTGAAATGTCGAAGGTGCGTTTCGCAGGCCGAAAGGCATCCTCAAAAACTCAAATTGTCCTAACGGGGTAACAAACGACGGTAACTTTATCGAGTCTTCATGTATAAAAACATGGTGGAATCCATTTTTCAGGTCTAGCTTTGAAAATAACTTCTTTCCTAGATCTCCTTTCAAGAAGATCATCAATTAACGGATTCGGATAATTGTCTCTTGCTGTAATCTTATTTAGTCTCCGGTAGTCCACACACATTCTTAGTTCACCTGTCTTTTTTTTTCAGTAGTACTATAGGTGAAGCGAATTGTGATTCGCTTGGCCGTATAAACCCTTGTTTCGAATTTTCGTCTAAAATTTTCTCTAACTCTTTTTTCTCTTGGTGTACAACAAAAAAGGTTGTTCATTTTGAACTATAATTTTCATTTCACTTTTGATAGCTGGTTCAACAGGTCTGTTTGGAAATTCATAATATTCGTCAAAAAGTTTCGTAAACATTTGCTTATCTTTGTACTTTATCTGTTCTCCTAGTTTGTACGTTACTTTTCCAGTATCTGTAATATCAATTGCCATTAATTGCATTCCAAAATCTTTTTCTTCAGTAAATTTTCTAAAATTTTTTCCAGTGACATTCGATTTCTCTTTTAATTTACTTATCTTTGCATTTTCATTAACATTTCTTTTCTTTTCACATTCTTTGTCTTTGTTTTTTATTACTTTGTCTTTGATATTGTTGTCATTTATACTTTGTTGTGACTTTGTTATATTTTTTCTACTTTACTCTACTACTTCTAAAACTACCAATTTCAATTTGCTCGCCTTTAAAAAATCTCTACCTAGTATCATATGGTGCTTCATAGACTCATCTTCTACAATCAATATATCATATTTAACATTTTTATTTAACATTTTAATGAAACAAACAGTTTTTTCAACCACTTTTAGTTTACTATTATTAATTCCAAAGTAATTTTTATCTAACATAATTTTTTGTATCGCCACTTCGCTTGGTAAGGCAGATTTTTTCATGAACGAGATTGGGCTTCCTGAATCTAGTAAGCACTCTATGGAAAAACATTTGTTAATAATCTTTTCAAAACTTATATTAAAATATCTTACGTAGTTTGATTCATCGGCTTCTTCTTTCTTGATGGTCTTGATTGAAGTGTCCTCCTTCTTCAGTTTTTTGTAGTTCATGCAGTCTCTTGCTAGATGTCCTAGCACACCACACGCATAACAGGCACCCTCTGCACGAACAGGCTTGCGGCAGTTAGCTGCCAGATGACCAAAGCTGTGGCAGTTGTAGCACTTTCTGGACTGCCGATCCAAATTTCCACTACTTGTCATTTTACCACCAACCCGCTGGTCCGGGGTCAGAGCACTCTTTGTCGCACGAGCTGGGATCTCCACACTTTGAAATGCTCGTAATACAGCCGTCGGTGAAACAAAGCATTGAAGTCTCGCAACATTTTTTATTTGCAAATCTGATATTCCGTCAATCAAATAGTTCACCAACTCATCATCATTCATTTCAATTTTTGCAGCGAGCGTAATTTTTTCAGTATAATACGTTACAAATTTCTCGCCTGCAATCCATTTGCGTCTCTCAAACTTTTTGCGAACTTCAACAATATTTTCTTTGGCTCCGAACATTAGTTTTAGTTGTTCCAACATGTTGTCTATGTCGCTCGTTAGTGACAACATGTTTGACATCAGCCATTCACTTGCGCTGCCCACCAACCGCATGCAAAGTATTGCACGCATGTCGTCGTCCCTTACTTTGAATGCTGTTCTAATATTATTCAAACGTAACAGCCACTCGCTTATCTCACTCTCACCATTATATTCTGGTATTAGTTCTTTGACTGTAGTCAATGGCATTGTTGCTTTGTTTTGCAATTTCTCATTTTCGCTGCGCAATTCGGCGATTGTGTGTAACAATGCTTCCATCTCGCTTGCACTTACATGCATATTGAGATCGCTGTTTGAGTTTCTTTTGCTGTTGCTAGCGTCATCGTTGTCTGCGTCGCCACTTTGTTGCACTGGCTTTGGCACGCTTCTTTGTCTCTTTGTAACGTCTTTTTTGCGCTCCTTTTATCCTTTTCGTTGTTTACTATTTCAATGGAATTTTCCATTTCATTGTCCTCTACTTTGTCGTTTGCTGCCTCTTCACCACGTCTCTCCACATTTGTCGCTACGTTGTTCTGCTCCTCTACGTTGTTCGTTTCTTCGGTAAAATTTTCCATCGCAATATTTCCTGTCTCTACATATGTCGAATCGTCTCCTTGTCCCTCTACGTTTTCTAATGTATCCATTTGTATCTGTATGGCCGAACAATTGTTTAAACGTTTAATCAATTCACTTTTCGATCCGCTTGATTTCAACTTATTTTTCACGCACAATTCTTTCAGTGTTTTAAGTGTGAATTTATTTAGGTCCTTTTTGAACATTTGTTTTTTAATTTTACTTTTAATAGATACATATTTATATATATAAGCGTGTATATATATATAACCGGCGTGCTTTTAACCGCTTCTGAACTGAAGTACGTATTTCTTTGTCGCGAGCTCAGCATAGACTGACTCGCACTTTTATTGCACAAATCGTTTATACACTAGCGCACAGTTCACTTATATATGGTTATGACATCAGCTAGGTCCTCTCTGTATTCAACGTGCAATTTCATAACGCTGTTGATGCTCGAGCCGAGAGGTTGTGTTGGAATGCGCACATGCGGATTTTTTTAAATTTTATGTGTGTGTACTCTACATGCACAGTTTACTTAATACATATATAAGTGAACTGTGCTTACATGTGTATGTATGCATATAAAATAAAATAAACGCATACAAACGTAAACAAAGCAATCTATACCAATAGAATGGAAGAGTACAAAAACGTCTCTGTCTATCGTGAGTGCTAAAATTGCACGTTGCTGCTGCTGAGAAGCTGGCGTTGTCACTACCTTATATAAGTGTACTTTGCACTAGCGCTGCTGAGAACACACTCTCAGCAGCTCATTGCACAGTGGGCTTAGCCTATATTAATCACTAGTCTTACTACTAACTTAGCATGAATTACTGCTACAATAACGAATGATTTTTCTCTTTGTTTGATATTACCAACGCATTAGTTTTTTTTCTTTTTTTCTATTAAGTAAAGGAAGGCTTGTTAATTCCTGTTAATTGTTCTTTTTAAATATATATATATGTATTGTTGTTAATCAGTTCTGGTGTTGTCATATTTTTTTCTATGCGGATATCCCATTTTGGTAATCCCGTTAAAGCGGCTATATTTCAATTAAGCATAGAGCGTAAAATTGATCATGTGGTGAAGCTGAATTTGTCGGGTGGGCAATATTCAGTAACTCTGCCATTCCAAGTAGAGCGCTAAGCAAATGGAAATTAGGGAATCCTGTTGCATATAAAACATAGTTCAAGGTAGGGTGGGGCTCGGGGGATTATTCCACCTGATCCCCAACAAATGTCATGGTCTCAATTGTCCGTCCGTGTTGTGTTTCCCCCAGCCAATACCGATTGTTTAATATTGTAAACGAAACGGGTTATTGTATTGAAGGGGGAATTTAATCGTATTGTGATTAGTTGGGTGTTGTAAAATATCTTGAAATTTTTTTGTAGCAACTGCGTAGTGGCGTTTGGCGGTCGAACCCGCCTGAGAGGCCCTGAGCAAAAGCCGCAGCCAGACGCGAACAGGTTTCACATTAGGGGCACAGTTTTGCTAAATTGTGAAAAGCAAGATGCAACATACTATAAGTTTAGTTAGGCACAATTTTTTTAATTTCATAAAAGTCTATTCCTAGTTTAATTTTTGAGCATTTATGCTTAAACGAAATATGTGTTTGCAATACTTCGTTAAAATCGAATAGATTCTGACGAATTATTGAACCTTAACAAAAAAAAACTATGCTTTGTATCAACGCTTTGAATTTTAACTTTCAATTATTACAAGATAAAATATTATATTTCAACTACTCTATATTAATGGCTGTAAAATGATTTGTTACGTGTACAAATGACCTGCCGAAAATAAGTCACAGTCCGAAGCAAAAATTCAAAGTAACCGGGTAACCGGTTGATAATGGTGGCCGATCGGGTAAGATTTTTGTGGAAGGAATAAGAAGAAGAGATTGGGAAAAAAGAAGACAAAAAAACAAACAAAACAAAAAAAAGGAAAGAAACACCGGAAAAATATAGAAAACAAAAAAGGCGGCAAATTTTGGAGAGAGTTCGGTATCAGTTTTTGGCGGCAAAGGACAACTAGTGGACGAGAGGGAAAGAGAGGTAAGGGAGCGACACGCAGTTATTGACCTACTCAAGATTTGCTTTGTCAGGTAACTGTTGCGGCACCGTATGATATGGAAACAGCAAGAAGAATTTTGCTGAGGAAAGAGGATTGGCTCTTGAACGTGCGCCGTGTAAGGAGGAGACGGTTTTTGGGGTTCGCGACAACAGGTTCAACAAAGTGGAAGCCATCTACATAGTAAACTTTAACAGAAAATTATTAGTTCGTTGAGTTTGAATACACACCAAACGCAAATTCGACTAAGCGATACATTAATGATCGATAAAAAATCGTGCAAAAGAAATGTGAACCTTGCGCATCTACGTTAGTGATGCAGCAGCAATAATATAGGCTCTGCGGCAACAAAGGCGCAGATTGGGATGGACTAAATCGGCTCAGTGTTGCAACAACAACAATAGGGCTCAGCAGCAACAAAAGCGCGTGACAACAGCAACGGGTATTGAAGCAGCTGCAGAGGGATCGGCGACAAGTCAGCACCTTTTGGACAGCAGCAACAACAAAGCAAGGAGGACTTTCAAAACATAATTTTTTATTTGTTGGTGCGGGCTAGAGTCAACCGCGTGAAAGGTTGGACAAGTACGACATGAAGTAGGAGCGTGCCTGGCCTCGACCGTCACCATATTTTTTTTTTTTATTATTACAATTTTGGTTGAATATTTGGTTTCAATTCAATTTAGTTTTGAAGTAATTATAAATTTATATTTTGTTAATCATTTTTTTTTTTGGTAATTAACCTAAACCCTAACCCAATTTTTACAATAAGCTACAGAGCTAATTAGTATATAGTTTATATAAAAAAAAAAAAACAAAACGAAAGAAAAAGGCTAGGCATGGGGATGTGTTAGAAAGGGAGAGTGCCATTTTAAATGAATAAGTAAATATTTCTACAAATTTAATTTCGCTTATACAGGATTACAAACCCCCCCAAAAACAAAAGGTTGAAGTAAACTGCCCCGTACTAGAGCGCTCTCGTCGTAAGGTAGAGGAGGATTTTGAACCAAGCATATTGGTTGGTGTATAGGCGGAATATCCACATATTTCGCGTCGGAGAAGAGTAAAGGAGTAAAATCTGAACCACTCTCCATTCCTGTCATTGACCCGTTTATATTATTTTCAGTAAATGCGAAGTAATCTTTTATTCTTTTTTATATCATAAGTAAATTTCAATGTGTCTAAGTTTAACATTTATAGTCGTTTATAAGCGTTGTAATACTAGTGTTTAAGTTCACCATTTCCAATATTAAGTTAGCTAGAGGATTAGGGTATAACTATAGTCATTAAATTGTATATGATTAAACCGAATGTAAATTTTTTTTGTGAAGGGTGGGTTACCAAATTTCGATGGATACCATGCGGATGGGTGATAATCGACATGGATAATTAATATTATACAAAGGGGTCAGAAGAAATTTTTAGCCTTTTGTGACTAAAGGTTGGGCGGGGCAACATGGTCCTTAACAGCGAGCGACCTTGATATTTTTCTTTTTTTTTATTCTTCTTCGAAATCCATTTTTTTTTCATGTATCATTTATACTTTTGCTAGTAAAAAAAAAAAAAAATATTTTGTAAACAAATTTTGTTGTTGCATCCGTTGCTCTCGCATTGGTGGTCGTTCCCAGCCCTGAAGAATACTGAGCTAAACGCTGGAGGACCGATCAACTTGCCTTCATGGCCAGTTGATTGTAACAGATTATAGGATTAGTTGTCTATCCAAATACTAATTATATAGCGTAAGTAATTAAAGAAAAATACGAATGAATTTTTACTGTATTTGCCTAGAAGTTTTAAGAGATGTTGATTTCGATAATACCGATCATCGCTGTAATATTAATCCGCCCAGACACTCAATAGGTGTTGCCAATAACGATAATTTATTATCGATGGATAGGACCGATCGTGATGGGCGTCCCGGCTGTACAAAATATAACATAACCGGTTGTTGTGCGCACAGTCGTATCATTACCGGTCCTTTTTCATTTCCGACTAGGCATGCGAATGGACGTGGAGGTACGAATCCCAAAAACGCCCCAGGTTTAATCGGAGCATATTTTACTCATCGCCAGCTATTCTCTGATCTAAGACAATTAAACAGTCCCAAGGCAGGCAATAGAAACTGGCCAACGACTGCTTTATCAGCAATCAGCCAAGAGACGGGTAGGAAAAAATAGATAAAGCAGCCAACAAACCTCACATACCCTTATCACTGGGTGACGGCGGTTTTATACCTGCCGGAGCACCCCAACAGCAGTATCCAAATCGCCAACAGTGACAACAACAGTTAACTCAGAACGAGGAGTCAATAATTGCCCAAAGGCACTAACAACCAACATCGACCAAATATTAAGGAAGTGCTATTCCCCAATGTGTTACTACATACCTTATATAGTTATGGTGGTGTGGTAGTTTCTTTTTGAAAGATATAATGACAAAATAATGGTATTCAGTAACATAAAAGTTTGTTAAATGTGAGAATGGTTACGCGTAGCCGAAAGGCGAACCCTGGGTAGCTAGTGCGAACTCTGTATATAATAGAGAGAGAGAGAGCGAATCAGATCGCGCATGGGTGCACAGAATGGCTTGTGCTATTGCCTGTGCTGTCATACTAGTTCAGTTCGAGTTGAGAGTTTGAGTTGAGAGTTGCTGCAGGAGTGCTATATTGTTGTGCGCAAGCCAATGTAGTGAGAATATTAAATAATGTTAACTAAACTAAGTTCACTAAAGCTAGATAAGGTTAACTAAACTAAGTTTGAGAATATTAAATCATATTACCTAAACTAAGTTCTATCAATAAATAATAATTAAATAATATTAAATAATAAAATTAAACAATCAAAAAATAAACAATAACAAGTGGTTTCAATAATAAGAACTACATTTGGGGGCTCGTCCTATAAAAACAACAAAAAACCAACAAGTATATATATAAACGCATATATAATATATACGTAAGACTCGAAATTTAACTTAAGAAAGCCAACGAAACCGTACCTTTTTTTTTCGTGTGTTTGGCGTCTATGCATAACGGAAAATTTATATGCTGGTGTAAACGGAAAAGAACAATAAGAAATACGAAAAATGAAATAATTGATGCGTTTGTACGCAGCAACAATTTTTGTGCACACATAAAAAAAAACATTTGGAGTCGTAAAGGAGACGGAGCGACAATCGAGACGGCAGAAAACAGAAGAGGCTGCGTGATAGCAAAGAAATAGCGGAGTAAGGAACAATTTCAATAAAAAATGTTCTTTACTACGTGAGAGCGAGAGCGACGAGAATAGAGGATTGAAGCTATAAGAGATCGTGTGGTCATAGTTATAGTTGTATACGGTGAACACGATAAATTCGGTGTGGTCATAGTCGTGGGACATTGAACACGGACACAAGAGATAGCAAGCCATGAAACGTTTTGGTCGCAGACATTAGAAGCAGCAGATGTAGCAGCTTGTGCACTGATGAGCAGTGCAGTTGAGATAGCAAAGTCGCCGTTGGACATCGTTGCAGTCAACGCAAGCAGAGTCGCCGTTGGACGTTTGCAGTTAACGCAAGCAGAGTCGACGTTGGACCAAAGTGAAGCATTCGTCGTTGCAGTCAACGCAAGCAGAGTCGCCGTTGGACAACAGTTGAAGCATTTGTCGTTGCAGTCAACGCAAGCAGAGTGCGCAGTTCATCATTACAGCAGTGTAAGCAGAATTGGCATGTGTACGAAATAATTTAAGTTAATATTAAGTTATCCCATAAAATACTTAGCTTTTGTTATAATTAGCCATTAGCAAATATGGATATCCCAACAATATTGTCAAGCAGTAGTGAACAGTTGAGGAGTAAGCTAGAGGAATTGAACTTAAGTACAGACGGCACAAAGATAGCATTACAGGAAAGACTTCTCTTGCATAGTGGGTTACTTAAACAACAAGACGTAGATGAACAATCTAGTATTACAGAATTTAGAGACATACGAGATAGTTTGCCATCTTTCTCTGGCTCTGGTGCTCTTGACATCAATTGGTGGGTTTCGGAGTTTGAAGACGTTGCTGAAATAGTTGCATGGAACGAATTGCAGAAATTTATTTATGCAAAACAACTCTTATGAGGAGCAGCTAAGTTGTTCGTACGTAGTCTGTCAGGCGTAAAATGTTGGAAAGAATTGAAAAATTGTTTAATTGAGGAATTTGGTAGAACGCTTTGCGCAGCTGAAGTGCATAATTTGTTGCAAAACCGACGCAAACTACCAAAAGAGAGTTTAATAGAATATTTATACAGTTTAATCGAAATGGGAAAACCTATAAAGTTGGACGATAAAAGTATTATAAACTATTTCATTAATGGCTTACCCGATTCTAAATCGAACATCTATATTTAGCGAACAATGTCAAGGACTTAAAGCAACAATTTGTAATTTTAAATTACAAAGCCGAGCAAAATATAGAATCACCAATACAAATGAAAATTTTTTTTAAAGATGAGGTCCCAATATACCAGAATCCGAGAAAAACATCATTCGCTGATAAGTGCATTATCGAAAAGCAGGTTCAAGAATGGTTAGAAAGCGGGATAATTGTACCAAGTAATTCAGAATATGCATCTCCAGTGGTATTAGTATTAAAGAAAGACGGTTCTAAAAGGATTTGTTGTGACTTTAGGAGTTAGTTAAATGAGAAAATTATAAAAGATCGTTATCCAATGGCGTTGATGGATGATGTTCTAGAGAAACTTCAAGGTGCTAAAATTTACTCAACCCTTGACTTGATGAATGGATTTTTCCATGTACCAATAGAACCTGAGTCAAGGAAATATACTGCATTCGTGACACATAATGGTCAATATGAGTTTACTCGTGTTCCATTTGGAATTTCGAATTCACCAGCAGTGTTTTGCAGATATATTAGTGCTGTTTTGAGAGATCTTATACAGGATAACACAATTGTTGTTTATTTAGATGATTGGGCAATGTTTATGCAGGAATTTGATTACGAAATAGAACACAGATAGGGAAAGTAGATGAGGCATGTCGATGCCTTAAGTCGTGTGCGTTGTTTGTTAATTGAGGATTCGCTAAAATTTCGATTAACAGAGGCACAAATGAATGATGAGTGGATAAGGGCAGTTAAAGAAATATTGGAAAAAGGTGTTTATGAAGATTTTTATTTGAAAAACGGTATTCTCTTTAAAGATCCGGTGCATGAGTTATTAGTAGAACCTGACGCAATGGAAGACGGGATAATAAAGCTCGGACATTCCCAAGGACATTTCAGTTCAAAGAAAACTAAAGAATTGCTTCAACAATCTTACTTTATACGTAATATCAATCCAAAAGTCGGAAAAGTTGTTAAATGTTGTGTTAAGTGTTTAATAGCAGAATCAAAGCAAGGGAAAACGGAAGGTTGGCTAGATCCGATTGACAAGGCGCAAGAACCTTTGGGTACATTTCACATTGATCATGTCGGACCAATGGTTGATACTAAGAAAAAATACAATCATATTTTAGTAGTCGTCGATGCGTTTTCAAAGTTTGTTTGGGTATATCCAACAAAATCAACAGGAACAGAAGAAGTAATCACTCGATTGAGCAAACAATCAATGATATTTGGCAATCCGCAACGTATAGTTTGTGACAGAGGCTCAGCATTTACTTCGAATTTATTCAAAGAATATTGTGAGCGTGAAAACATTCAACTACTGTATATTGCTACAGGTGTACCGAGGGGAAACGGACAAGTGGAAAGGATGCACAAAATAGTTGTTCCTATGTTAACCAAGCTTTGTCATGATAATGCCTCAAACTGGTATGTTCACGTAGATAGAGTCATGTAAATTAAGATGAGAAATAGTGACAATCTAGACTTTAAACAGCAACTGATTGATTTGGAAGTTGAGGAGTTAGACCAAGAAAGGCAAACTATTAGGAAAGAAGCGCAAGAAAATATTCATAAAATTCAGCAAGAAAATCGTAAAAATTTCAACAAAAACAGGAAAATTGAACACGACTACGATATTGGTTCATTAGTAGCTATTAAGAGAACACAGTATGGTACGGGTTTGAAACTTAAACCAAAATATTTTGTTCCCTATAAAGTTACAAAAATGTATAAACATGGTCGATACGATGTAGAAAAAGTTGGTAATCAGGAAGGTCCAATTCGAACAACAACAGTACAAAATTTATAAAAAAGTGGGAATGTTCATTCGGGTCGAATGAAGGGTCAGGACGGCCGAATGTGGGAATGGATACGCGTAGCCGAAAGGTGAACCCTGGATAGCTAGTGCGAACTCTGTATATCATAGAGAGAGAGAGCGAATCAGATCGCGCATGGGTGCAGAGAATGGCTTGTGCTATTGCCTGTGCTGTCATACTAGTTCAGTTCGAGTTGAGAGTTTGAGTTGAGAGTTGCTGCAGGAGTGCTGTATTGTTGTGCGCAAGACAATGTAGTGAGAATATTAAATATTGTTAACTAAACTAAGTTCACTAAAGCTAGATAAGGTTAACTAAACTAAGTTTGAGAATATTAAATCATATTACTTAAACTAAGTTCTATCAATAAATAATAATAAAATAATATTAAATAATAAAATTAAACAATCATAAAATAAACAATAACAAGTGGTTTCAATAATAAGAACCACATAAATAAGAGTGAGCGGGAACGCTGCAAAAGAACATGTGCTAATAACTTGGTGACATGACATTGCCAAATGCAATTTGTTGTTGTTAATGTTATATGAATAATGTATTACTAATATAGAATCGAATCTCTTCTCAACACACTACCGAATAAGACATAAAAACAAAAAAATAAAAAGCAGTAAATAGGTGCATCCATACATACGACATTTCTCTATATACGTATATAGTGCTCTATCTCAAATGTGAAAAGTTGTAAAAAAAAAAATATTCATTACTCAAAACCAAAGAAAATGTATGCTTTTTAATATATTTTTTTTCGCAAACCTTAATTTTTTTTGCTACAAAATTTAATGATTCTTTAATTTTGTTTTTGTTTAATACGCCATGTTGCCGTAGGTTAGTTTCTTTCCTAATTAAATCTCGAAAGCAATTAAACAAAATATCTAGTTAAGAATCATAAATTAAACAATAATGATGAAACAATAAGAAATAAGAGGAAAGAAATAGGAATTAAGTAATTACATGATAATTGAAGTAAACAAAAACTATAATGTAAATGTGGATAGGTCATCCAAATTTTAAATCAAAACAAGTAAGGAAATTACAGTCGGGCGTAACCGACTGTAAGAGGCTCTGTACCAGTTCAGGTCTCCTACCAAACACATTAAATGTTTCCCGAGCATATGACCACTTCTACTACCTACTGCACACACAAAAACATTTTTTTATGTATGAAAGGAAAAGGGGGGTCGTTCAAATTCAATTGCTTATAAAATCGTCATTTATTATCCGATTTTGATGAACTTTTTGGAATTTGGCTTAAAGGGACGTTATCTCTAAGCTGGTATACTAAATTTTTTTGTGCCGAAGAAATTTTTAGCATTGGGGGTGATTTTATGGGGAAAGGGGGAGGGGCAAAATTTTAAAATAAACTTGTAAAATTCCGGAGCAGTCCTAGTCGAATGCAAAAAACACGAAGTCTCTATCTATTACCGTTTCCGAGATTCTTTCGTTCATACAGACGGACGGACGGATGGAGAGACAGACGGACATGTCTATATCGACTCCTCTATAACTCCTGACCATAATGGGGGTAACTTTGGGGGGTCTTCGAACATTATTTCTACCTGTTACATACATTTGCACAAAACCAATAGGCTCTTGTACCTTCGGTACAAGAACCTACAATAACATCAGTACCTGGAATGATCATTCTGCGTGGGATCGTCGTTATAAATTATGTGAGTAAAACCAAAATGCATTAATAAACTTTCTATATATATTTATATCAACGGCTAACGATTGATTTAAAAAGAAAGATTCCAATCCACAACCCATTATGAAAGTATAAACCATTACCAACTCAAATTAGTAACCTGAAAGAAATTTGAAATATTAAACATATAAGAAATATTACATATCTTACAAGAAGTATTACAAAATTATATATATTACTTTCTTTTTGTACTAGAATAGAAATCTCTGTACAATCCTTAAAGTTTTTCATAATAAGTTGATAACATTTTTTTTTTGAAAATTCTTTTTTAAAATTCCTATTAAGAAATTGATGTATTTAATAATGAAGTGTATAACCAATTTGAAAATCGTGTAAATTATTTAGGCAGCTGAAGCAAATCGAGGGCAGATTAGAGGGTAGACATAACCTGATGGTTCTACATGGTAGGCTATCTACAACTAAGCTATTCACAATTCTCGTCAACGAAAACAATGATCGGGAATTTTAGCTTGTGTGTGACCCCTTCTCCCATTCCCTAAAGTACTCTGTCAACATTCTGTGACAGAACTAAGAACTGGCAAGGAATCAAAGAACCACTACCCCAAAAAAAATTATGTATTATTTCTTTTGTTACACTAGCTGACCGGCGAACTTCGTACCGCCTAACACTCGATTCTTTAAATTTTTATTTTTTTTAACACTTTTTCTGCTATTAGGGACAACGGGTCAGCTAGTAAGATAAGAAAAACAAGTAAGAAAATACAGTCAGGCGTAACCGACTGTAAGAGGCCCTGTACCAGTTCAGGTCGCCTAACAAACACATTAAATGTTTCCCAAGCTTATGACCAAACACATGACCACTTCTCACTGCGCGAATATGAATGAAAAGAAAAGGGGGGTCGTTCAAATTATTGTTTATAAAATCGTCATTTATTATCCGATTTTGATGAACTTTTTTGATTTTGGTTTAGAAGGACGTTAACTTTATACTGGTATACTAAATTTTTTTTGTGCCGAAGAAATTTTTACCCTAAGGGGTGATTTTATGGGGAAGGGGGGGAGGGGCAACATTTTAAAATAAACTTGTGAAATTCCGGAGCAGTCCTAGTCGAATGCAAAAAACACGAAGTCCTATCTATTACCGTTTCCGAGATCCTTTCGTTCATACAGACGGACGGACGGACGGACAGACGGACATGGCTATATCGACTCCTCTATCACTCCTGACCATAATGGGGGTAACTTTGGGGGGTCTCCGACAAATAGTTCTTCCTGTTACATACATTTGCACAAAACCAATAGGCTCTTGTACCTTCGGAACAGGGCCTAAAAAGACAGTTGATAAGTCAACAATTACATTATGTCAAAAAATAACAATTTTAAAACACTTAAAATTCTTTTAATCGCTTCTAAAAAAACTCACAATGAAAATTATAATTTCTGATTTTTTATTATGATACCTACTTATTATATTTCATTTTATTTTTACTTATTCTAATTGTAGCACTTTATGGTACACGATATTTTTTGTTTGATTACCTGGCGCGTAAACAAACAGAGTAGATGGTTTCCCAACACGGGAACAGGCAACATACAATTGACAATGTGAGAAACATGGGTTTTCTAGATTAATACCACAAACACTTAATGACTGCCCCTGTGATTTGTTTATAGTCATAGCGAAAGCAAGCCGTACTGGAAACTGTAGTCGTTTAAACTCGAATGGTACGTCAGTCGGAATCATTGGGATGCGGGGGATCAAAAAGGCCTTCTCTTTATACTTTCCTTTCAATATGATTGCTTCTATTACGTCATTCAGTATTTTTTTTTATCGCTAATCGTGTGCCGTTACGAAGTTGCGGTTGGTAAATATTTCGCAACATTATAACTACAGCTCCAACCTTTAATTGAAATTGTGAGGCGGAAATCCTGGCAAATCAAGTGAGTTTAAAAATTCCGGTGGATAGTTCACAACATCATCTTCATTAGTTGCCGTATCAACTGATCTATATGTCGCCAGGAGTGTTCGGTTGATCTTTTAAGGTTCTATCTAAAGTCTCTAAAGATTTTTTATGCGCAATGGTGCATTCATCCCACACTATTAGTTTACATTGCTGCAAAACCTTTGCCATTGACGAATTCTTGGAAATGTTGCAGGTTGGAGTTTCGTTGCTTTGCATATTCAATGGCAATTTTAGAGCTGAATGGGCTGTTCGGCCGCCTTCATGCAAAGTTGCTGCAATGCCTGACGAAGCAAGAGCTAGAGCAATTTCATTTTTTGAGCGAATTGTTGCCAATATGAAAGTAGTCAAAAAAGTATTTCCTGTATCACCAGGAGCGTCCAAGAAATAAATCCCTCCAGTTCCATCATTTATAACTTTCATAAGAGTATCAAATACATACTTTTGTTCTTCGTTCAATAGTGGAAGATTTATTTGAATGGATTCTTTCAAAGTATTGATATCATACGATTTTGCACGTTGCAACTCTTGATGAAAAGCATCGTGCATTGGGCAATTGGGCGCTGCCATCCCCAATTGACATAATAGCTTGTTTGACATCATCCAAGCACATATCCTCAATGGAAATCAATGCCTGATTGTAAATTTCATCACTTATTTGTAAATTCAGATTCCCTGTTCTATTGCGCTTATTAAATAAAATATCATCACAAATGTTATCTTTGTATTTTATCCACAAATCAATTGGTTTTGATGGGAAGCATGTAAATATGATAATGGAAAACAATGTTCGTATTTGATGAGCTTGTGAAGAAATTACAGCATCATTGAGAGCATCATCAGCATCATTGATTGCAAACGATGACAGGCTTCTCTATAAGATCCACACAATTCACCATCAACTGTTCGTAAATGTTGGCATGATGTTGGGCCACGCACATTGACTAATAGCAGCCGTAAATAAAAACATGCATCGTTGCTTGGATGAGCAGAATATATTCGACCATATACATCTGGGTAACCTGGAACTGGTTTTCCTTGTTTCCTTCGAATAAATTTCTTTGTTGATTGATTCCAAGTATAATATTTTGACATTTCAGAATATAGCAATTTTAGTCAGTAGTCCGAGAATTAAACACACGTCCAGTCTGCTTCACGATCCAATTTATTGTGTCTGCTGCGCCACATACGCGACAGCATGCGACCTCATTTACTATTGTATAATAGTTTACAGCTAGGTTTATAGATAACTAAGAGATAACTTAAGATCACTTAGAGATAACTTAAGGATTACTTAAAGGTGACTTAGGTATATCCTACAGCATTGGTACAATTCGGCCATCCTGACACTTGAGATCTCCTGATCTCTCAATTTTAATTCTAAACATTCTATGTTATCCAAGGCCGTATATTTCCTACAGCCCAAATACCTTTGTAAGCGATTCTAGACTGCTGAAACCCCGTCAACGTCTTCCAAAACATATCTATCATTATCCAATACTTTTGTAATTTTATATGGTCCTTTAAACTTAGGAATGAGTTTCTTCGAAACGCCTGCCGTTGAATCAAAGTTTTTTATCATCACATAGTCGCCTTCATTGTATTGATTCGCAGTGCGTCTTTTCTTGTTAACATAAGAATTATTGTAGGCTTGCAATTGTTTTTCTTTTTCTGCTGCTTTTAATCGTATGTCGTCATGTTTTTGTCTCTCTTGGTTAAAATCCTCATTTTCTAAATTTTCACTTAAAAGATCTGGCACTAATCCTCGTTGTTTGACGCCGAATAGCATTGCACTTGGATACTGTTTGATTGTCCTATGAGTGCTGTTGTTTAGCGAGTATTCAACCGTTTGAACTACATCATCCCAATGTAAGTTTCGTTCACGATCAGTTAATTTCGCAATCATTGGTCCTAAACTTCGATTTACTCTTTCTACCTGACCATTTGCTTGAGGAGAACCTGTTGCTATTTTAGCAAATTCGTTTGATATAAAACACCTTCCCCTATCAGAGATTATCAATTTTGGTTTACTATATGAGCGAAAATAGTCTTTAAACGCATTCACTACTTCTTTAGCATTTGTTGTCTTTTTTGGGTATAATCTGACAAATTTTGTGCACGCATCGACGACTATAAATATGTGTTTTTTGGGTCGTGAAATGTCTACGGGTCCGAAGTGATCCACATGAATCACTTGAAAGGGTCTATCATTTTTAGGAATATTATGTAAAAAACCTTCTTCTTTGCCATGTTTTGAGGAATATACAATGCACTTTAGACAATTTTGTATGTGATTAGCTATTTTTTCTGTAATTTTCGGAAACCAATAGTTTTTTGAAACAAGATCCAAAACTTTGTCAACGCCCATATGGCCCATTTCATCGTGATATTTAAAGAGAACATGACTTTCCATATCTTCAGGAACACAAAATAAAATTTTCCCACTATCAGTTTTTCTATACACAATTCCATTTCTCATTTCATACGAGTTGTGTTCTGTCATTTGAAGCATCTCTTTTAACTCTGATTTTTGTATCCTTTCCCTGGCATATGATTAGATTTTCTTCAAAAGTATTAGCTTCTATTGTCAAAATATTGTTAGAACGACTCAAATCATCAACATGTTGCATACGAGTACCTGATCTATGTTCTAAAATGTAATCATAATTTTGAAGCTCTAACGGCCATCTTGTTATTCTAGGATTTAATTCTTTTTTATTCAATGTCATCGTCAGTGAGTTGCAGTCTGTCACTATTTTGAATTTTAAGCCCTGAAGTTATACTTGGAATCGTTGTAGTGCATAAATTATGCAAAGTGTCTCTAGTTCAAAACTATGATATTTTGACTCTGTTTCGGTAGTACGTTTGGAAAAATAAAAAATTGGATGCATTGTTTTTATCAGTATTTCTTTGCATTAATATTGTACCGAAACCTGTTGCGCTTGCATCACAATGTAATTCCGTTTCGTTATTTGGGTTGTATATCGCTAGAATTGGTGATTCGAGGAGTTTCGTTTTCAGCAATTCAAAACACTGCAGTTCATCTGCACCAAATTCAAATTTTTTATTGAATTTGACAATTAAGTGCGACTAGCGCCACACACATTTTTATGAGGAAGGCAAGGACTTTGTGTGTGTATGACTGTAATAAATGATAGTTCTTCTCTCTTTTGTTTTGTTACTTCATTTGCACAATGCAGCAAGTACAAATTGTATAATTGAAAGTTATGAATGAAAAATAAAATAAATCGATTAAATATTATTATTTTATTACTATACCATAAATATTTCCCCTACCGAAAGTATTATAAATACCTCCAGCGTACCATATAAATGACAAACAATTCAATGTACGTAAAGGTAAATTTTTTGTAATTAATTAGCATAAACAATGCTATGCTTTTTTGTTTTGAAGGATTGTTGGCGTCGATTCTGTTAATTTTTAAGAGCAAACACTTATTTTAGTTTTCTATGCATTTATTTTGCGTTGCACTAACTTTGTGTTACTTAGTGTTGACGCGTGAGATGCGTTCAAGCGTCCGATGCATTCGACATAAGACGTTTTTGTTTGAGTGGTTGCCTGCGCGCAACACTAAGTGCATTGGAAAGGAAAACCACTATTTTACGGTTTAGTCCTTTCCAATGCACTTTCTCTTACTATAAATAGCGGCCGCCATGTTAAGGCTCGCTCTCTTACAATTACGATCGGAACGGCGACAAACATCTTTGCAATAAAGCAATTTTAAACCATAAACGTTACGCAGTTGTTTATTTTTATTTCAAACAAGTGAAGTGAAATTTGCTGCCAAAAAAGGCAATAAAGTGACAAAGCAAACATCAAATACCCATAACGATTAAACATTGGTCCTTCGAGCCATCAGAAAGGCTCTAAGTTTACAGTCCGCGAACAAAAAAAAACTAAAAGTGCAAAAACTAAAATCAGTGCAAAATTAACATTTTTTTTTTTAAAAACCGTAGAAAAAAAATGCCAAAAGCTAAGCACCAAAAGTGCCAGAAGCAGCAGCAGAAAAATAAGTAAGAGCATTGTGAAAAAAAAAAGAAAGAAATAAAGTTTTTAAAAAAAAAAAGGAAAAGTATACATTAAAAGGTGCAATACGCGCACAAAGTTTTGTATATACATATATATATATACATTTACAAAAAAAAAATATACAATACAAAAAAAATATAAAAGTGCACAATCAAATATATGCATATGTACATATATAGTTACCTACAGTGCCAAGTGCAAGTGAATATAAAAAAAAAAAAAAAAACAGAAGCAAAGGTGCATAAAAAATCAAAAACAAAAACAAAAGAAAGTTTGTTTTTTTATTATAAAGGACAAGTGCATGTGAAAAAGGAATAAAAAAAAAACCGGCGCAAAGGCTAAATCAATAAAAAAACACAAAAAAAAAAAATTATTAAACAAATAAAAGCTACAAAAAAAAAAAGTGATAAAATAAGGGCTAAAAGTGTTAAGTGCAGTTTTTAGTGCCAGCAACAATATTTTTTTTTTTTTTTGGTGTTGCAACAACAATTAGCGACAGCTCTTCCATCGGCGGCCACAGCGACAACAACAACAACCACAGCGCCAACAACAACAAACCACGCTCAAAAAGTAACAAAAAAAACGGTAAAGTTCTTATGTAAGGTCAGTTACCCCAATTTTTTTTTCTGTTTTGTTATCTCGCCTTCGACACGATACGGTTATATTTGTACATATGAACGTATAAAATATACCCTACAAAAGGAAAAAATATGTAGAAACGGGACTGTTTAAAACCGTATTAGATTTGGCAACGGTGTTTGGCGGTAACAGTGGAAGCGCATCGATACTCCCGCGAAAGGAAAAAAAGTACCGCACATATATTCTCATATATATATAAATCCATTGGAACTCCCGCGCAAAAAATTACCACACATATATATACTCATATATAAATATATATATATGTATATTTAGATATATAAATCTATTAGAATTCCGGTAAAAAATTTTCCGTACATATATTCTCATATATATATATAAATCCATTGGAACTCCCGCGCAAAAATTACCGCAAATTTATGCTCATATATATATATAAATCCATTGGAACTTCCGCGCAAAAAATTACAGCACATTTATACTCATATATAAATATATATATATGTATATATAGATATATAAATCTATCGGAACTCCCGTAAAAAAAAAAAAAAATTTACCCTACATATATACTCATATATATATATATATATTTATATATATTTTTGCTTGTCTCGGAGTACGTTATAATACCCTACGCTTCCCCTCGTGCGTGGTATATACGATTCCAAGTATAATTTTGGTTCCCTTGTTTTATTTGTTTTTAATATTTTTTTTCTCACAACATAATATTGAAGCTCGTTATAATACCCTACGCTTTCCCTATTGCGTGGTATATACGAATCCAATTATAGGTTGGTACCCTATAAAATTAATAAAAAAAAAAATATAATATTATTAATATAATAGTGATTAAGGAATAAAATTAATTTTCAAAAGAACAATTTCTTTAAATTATTTGTCAACTAAAAAAAAAATATACTGTACATGATAATATGCATCCACTCCAAGCAGCTAATACTTACGGCTGCCCCACTCTTCATGAGATACCGTAACGTTCACTGCTAGATATATAGCATAATCATCTTACATTACATTTGAAAGTGATGTTTATAATTTATTTCTACTTATGATTAGTTTAGTAGATCTAGTGGTCTGATCCTCTTAAGACGCCGTCTGGTTGTCAGTTCCACAATGTGTAAGTTGTTTATCTCAATGTTTGAGTGAGCTAAAATTCGATGATGATGCTTTCCTCTTTAATAGTGGGTGTCTTAAGATCTCTGTGTAAGTCTGCGTTGGAAATGTACCAGTCAGCTCCTGATATCTGCCGAAGAATTTTTGATTGCTGCCGTTGGATAATATTTACATTTGATACTTTTGATGTACCCCATATCTGTAGACCATATGTCCAAATAGGTTTTATTACGCATTTATATAATAATAGTTTGTTGTACATCGATAGCTTAGTTTTTTTTTTCATAAGCCAGTACATTTGTCGGTACTTTTCTTTTATTTGATTTTGTTTTTTCTTAATATGTAGCTTCCAAGTCAGTTTACTGTCTAGGTGAATTCCTAAATAATTTGCCCATTTTTCGATAGAGGAATGGGCAAGAAAGCGCGTCTAGTTGTAAAAATTACTTGAGTGGTTTTATTTTCATTAATTTTAATTGCCCACTTATTGAACCAGGTAATGGTTGTATCTAGTATTCTTTGAAGATTTTCGGAAGCAATAGTTAAATCTTTATGAGCATAAAATAAGATTGTATCATCTGCAAAAGTTGCAATCATAGAACATAGTTCATCCGGTTGAGGTATATCATGTGTATAGAGTACATATAGAAGAGGTCCTAGTACACTCCCTTGAGGGATGCCTGCCTTTATCTGCCTTATTGAAGATATAGCATCTTTGAATTTTACATAAAAGTGCCTATCTGATATGTAACTTTTTAGTAATACATAAAAATCATAAGGTAGAAGGGATCTTAGTTTATATAAGAGTCCCTTATGCCATACTTTGTCAAAAGCCTTTTCAACATCTAAAATAATACCTACACAATATTTCTTATTTTCAAAGTCTGTAGAAATTTTATTCACAACTCTATGTATTTGTTCAATAGTTGAATGGCGTTTTCTAAATCCGAATTGATGATCGGGTATAATATAATTGTTGTCAAGTATGGATTGTAGCCTATTTTGAAATAAACGTTCAAAAACTTTAGACAAAATGGGCAAAAGACTTATTGGTCTATAAGACGCTGGACAAGTAGCATCTTTGCCAGGTTTCGGTATTGCTATGATCTCGGCCACTTTCCATGTCTTAGGAAAATATTTTAGTCTTATCACAGCGTTAAATAAATTTCGGAGGTAGCATAGAGCACTCAAAGGAAGTTCTTTGAGCAGTCGTCCTGTTATCATATCGTAACCGGGTGATTTTTTTATTACTTTTGTTTTGTCAATAATATTTTTTATCTCTTTGACATTCATATCGAATTGAAATATTACTGACTGAACTGCTTGAAATTTCAGGTGCGAGAACGCAGTTTTGAGGGTCGTTAGTAAAAACTTCTTCATAAAAGCCAGCTAATACCGAAGCCTTGTCAAGTTCTGTTTTTGCCCAAGTACCATCTTCCTTTTTCAATGGAGGATTGTGATTTGTAGTTGTGTTTAATTGTTTAGTGACCCTCCAAAGGGAATAGTTTGTGTCTAGGGTTGGAGTCAAATTAATTAGATAATTTTAAATATTTTTGTTAGCGTTTTGCTTTAAAGATTCTTTTAATTCCTTAATTGCTCGATTAAGTCTTTTTTTGTCCTCTGGACATCTAGTAACTTGCCAGATTTTTCGAAGTTTTCTCTTGTTTTCAATTTTCTGCCGAATTGAGGCAGGTGTATAATGAGAAACCTGTTTATGAAGTAAAGATGGAGAAGAGTTGAGCGCTGCTTCAGCTACAGTGTCATTGAAGTATATCACGGAACTTTCTATATCATCTGGAGATTTTAATAAAGTGTCCGATCGTAAATTTGTATGTAAAAACTCTTTGTAAGCTACCCAATCGGTTTTTGCATTACAAAGTGTTGGCGTGGAATTATTTGTTACAAATGATGTACTATAATCGAGCTGAATTGGAGAATGGTCTGAAGACAATTCAAAATGGGATTTAATAGAAAAAAGTCTCATATTTATATTTTTAATGACACAAAAATCAATTAGATCTGGAATTTTTTGACGATCTGTTGGCCAGTAAGTCGGCTCGCCAGTTGAAAGGTGTTTGCAGTTATTAAAAAGAATTGATTCAAGTAGTATTTTTCCTTTACTGTTTGTCAGGCGGGAACCCCATGCGATATGTTTTGCATTAAAGTCGCCAGCAGCTATGAATCTTTGTCCTAAAGAGTTAAAGTAATTATTATACTGTGAAAGTGTAATTTTATGTTTAGGAGGACTATACAAAGCTGAAATTGTCAAGGGACCAATATGGTCGTACACAAGAATATTGGTAGCTTGAATATATTCATAATTATAATTTTCAACAGAGCTACTTTTAATTTTATTTTTAACAATAACTGCCGTACCCCCATGACCTGAACCGTCCGGATGATTTGTGCTGTATATGGTATATCCTGTGAATTTTAAAACATGTTTATTTGTGAGGTGTGTTTCTGATATTAATGCAATGTCAATGTTATTTTCAATTAAAAATTGTTTCAGTTCCAGCACATGTTGAAACAGTCCGTTAGCATTCCAGATTATAATTCGTAGGTTACCTAATTGCATGACTGCGAGCCTAACTTAGACACAAGAAGTGTAATCACATTTAAAATAGCTGACATTTGTTGCATTAGTTGTTTCATCATTTCTTTCAACTCTTGCATGTCATTGTTTTCATTAAGCTGAGAACTCTGATTGCTTGGTAGGATATTTTGGGGTACTATTGAATCAATGGATGTTGTAGGGAAGTTTATTGATTGGATGTTGTTTTATTTGTTTTTAATATTTTTTTTCTCACAACATAATATTGAAGCTCGTTATAATACCCTACGCTTTCCCTATTGCGTGGTATATACGAATCCAATTATAGGTTGGTACCCTATAAAATTAATAAAAAAAAAAATATAATATTATTAATATAATAGTGATTAAGGAATAAAATTAATTTTCAAAAGAACAATTTCTTTAAATTATTTGTCAACTAAAAAAAAAATATACTGTACATGATAATATGCATCCACTCCAAGCAGCTAATACTTACGGCTGCCCCACTCTTCATGAGATACCGTAACGTTCACTGCTAGATATATAGCATAATCATCTTACATTACATTTGAAAGTGATGTTTATAATTTATTTCTACTTATGATTAGTTTAGTAGATCTAGTGGTCTGATCCTCTTAAGACGCCGTCTGGTTGTCAGTTCCACAATGTGTAAGTTGTTTATCTCAATGTTTGAGTGAGCTAAAATTCGATGATGATGCTTTCCTCTTTAATAGTGGGTGTCTTAAGATCTCTGTGTAAGTCTGCGTTGGAAATGTACCAGTCAGCTCCTGATATCTGCCGAAGAATTTTTGATTGCTGCCGTTGGATAATATTTACATTTGATACTTTTGATGTACCCCATATCTGTAGACCATATGTCCAAATAGGTTTTATTACGCATTTATATAATAATAGTTTGTTGTACATCGATAGCTTAGTTTTTTTTTTCATAAGCCAGTACATTTGTCGGTACTTTTCTTTTATTTGATTTTGTTTTTTCTTAATATGTAGCTTCCAAGTCAGTTTACTGTCTAGGTGAATTCCTAAATAATTTGCCCATTTTTCGATAGAGGAATGGGCAAGAAAGCGCGTCTAGTTGTAAAAATTACTTGAGTGGTTTTATTTTCATTAATTTTAATTGCCCACTTATTGAACCAGGTAATGGTTGTATCTAGTATTCTTTGAAGATTTTCGGAAGCAATAGTTAAATCTTTATGAGCATAAAATAAGATTGTATCATCTGCAAAAGTTGCAATCATAGAACATAGTTCATCCGGTTGAGGTATATCATGTGTATAGAGTACATATAGAAGAGGTCCTAGTACACTCCCTTGAGGGATGCCTGCCTTTATCTGCCTTATTGAAGATATAGCATCTTTGAATTTTACATAAAAGTGCCTATCTGATATGTAACTTTTTAGTAATACATAAAAATCATAAGGTAGAAGGGATCTTAGTTTATATAAGAGTCCCTTATGCCATACTTTGTCAAAAGCCTTTTCAACATCTAAAATAATACCTACACAATATTTCTTATTTTCAAAGTCTGTAGAAATTTTATTCACAACTCTATGTATTTGTTCAATAGTTGAATGGCGTTTTCTAAATCCGAATTGATGATCGGGTATAATATAATTGTTGTCAAGTATGGATTGTAGCCTATTTTGAAATAAACGTTCAAAAACTTTAGACAAAATGGGCAAAAGACTTATTGGTCTATAAGACGCTGGACAAGTAGCATCTTTGCCAGGTTTCGGTATTGCTATGATCTCGGCCACTTTCCATGTCTTAGGAAAATATTTTAGTCTTATCACAGCGTTAAATAAATTTCGGAGGTAGCATAGAGCACTCAAAGGAAGTTCTTTGAGCAGTCGTCCTGTTATCATATCGTAACCGGGTGATTTTTTTATTACTTTTGTTTTGTCAATAATATTTTTTATCTCTTTGACATTCATATCGAATTGAAATATTACTGACTGAACTGCTTGAAATTTCAGGTGCGAGAACGCAGTTTTGAGGGTCGTTAGTAAAAACTTCTTCATAAAAGCCAGCTAATACCGAAGCCTTGTCAAGTTCTGTTTTTGCCCAAGTACCATCTTCCTTTTTCAATGGAGGATTGTGATTTGTAGTTGTGTTTAATTGTTTAGTGACCCTCCAAAGGGAATAGTTTGTGTCTAGGGTTGGAGTCAAATTAATTAGATAATTTTAAATATTTTTGTTAGCGTTTTGCTTTAAAGATTCTTTTAATTCCTTAATTGCTCGATTAAGTCTTTTTTTGTCCTCTGGACATCTAGTAACTTGCCAGATTTTTCGAAGTTTTCTCTTGTTTTCAATTTTCTGCCGAATTGAGGCAGGTGTATAATGAGAAACCTGTTTATGAAGTAAAGATGGAGAAGAGTTGAGCGCTGCTTCAGCTACAGTGTCATTGAAGTATATCACGGAACTTTCTATATCATCTGGAGATTTTAATAAAGTGTCCGATCGTAAATTTGTATGTAAAAACTCTTTGTAAGCTACCCAATCGGTTTTTGCATTACAAAGTGTTGGCGTGGAATTATTTGTTACAAATGATGTACTATAATCGAGCTGAATTGGAGAATGGTCTGAAGACAATTCAAAATGGGATTTAATAGAAAAAAGTCTCATATTTATATTTTTAATGACACAAAAATCAATTAGATCTGGAATTTTTTGACGATCTGTTGGCCAGTAAGTCGGCTCGCCAGTTGAAAGGTGTTTGCAGTTATTAAAAAGAATTGATTCAAGTAGTATTTTTCCTTTACTGTTTGTCAGGCGGGAACCCCATGCGATATGTTTTGCATTAAAGTCGCCAGCAGCTATGAATCTTTGTCCTAAAGAGTTAAAGTAATTATTATACTGTGAAAGTGTAATTTTATGTTTAGGAGGACTATACAAAGCTGAAATTGTCAAGGGACCAATATGGTCGTACACAAGAATATTGGTAGCTTGAATATATTCATAATTATAATTTTCAACAGAGCTACTTTTAATTTTATTTTTAACAATAACTGCCGTACCCCCATGACCTGAACCGTCCGGATGATTTGTGCTGTATATGGTATATCCTGTGAATTTTAAAACATGTTTATTTGTGAGGTGTGTTTCTGATATTAATGCAATGTCAATGTTATTTTCAATTAAAAATTGTTTCAGTTCCAGCACATGTTGAAACAGTCCGTTAGCATTCCAGATTATAATTCGTAGGTTACCTAATTGCATGACTGCGAGCCTAACTTAGACACAAGAAGTGTAATCACATTTAAAATAGCTGACATTTGTTGCATTAGTTGTTTCATCATTTCTTTCAACTCTTGCATGTCATTGTTTTCATTAAGCTGAGAACTCTGATTGCTTGGTAGGATATTTTGGGGTACTATTGAATCAATGGATGTTGTAGGGAAGTTTATTGATTGGATGTGTTTACTTGGTTGAATTGTGTTTGAGGAGGTAGTGGCAGGATTGCTGTGCGTAATAGAGGGAAGTGGAGGAAAGCTTTCAAAGTTTGGCTTTGAAGTTTTTGCCATTTCAGCGTAGCTTTTAGCTGGATTGATTTTGACACTATATTCTTTACTTATATTATTAGTAGATGTAATTTGCTTACTCTCATTTATTTTTGGTAAACTCTTCTCACGAAGTGCTGGAAATCGTTGGACTTTAAGAGTTTTATAAACCTCACAACCTTTGTAATAAGCTGTGTGATTGCCACTACACAAGGCACATTTTGTAAGACCTTTGTTAAAGGTTAAAGTACAATCAATAGTTTTATGCGATCCAGCGCATTTTACACAAACTGGATCCCTTGTACAATAATTTTTAGTGTGTCCGTACTTTTGGCAGTTTGCACATTGCGCTAAAGTACGTTTGATGTGAGGAGCTTCAAATGAGATTTTAGTTTGTAGTAGGTGGGTTATTTCATAAATGTTTTTGTTATTTTCTTCACTTCTGCATTCGACAGAGAACAAAGGGAGAGGAATTTTTGTAGTCCTTTGCTGAATATTATATATATTTTCTACGGTATGGCCTAATTCTAGAAGTTCTGTTTTTATTTCTTCTATGTCTGCAGATGGATGCATATTCCTTAGAATTACTTTGAAATTTTTGTCTTCTTTTGGCTTAAAAGTGTAATATTTAGTTTTCCGCTGTTTTAACATATTTATAATGCTTCTATATACGGTCTAGTCGGTTGACTGGACTCGGACTTCATTGTTGGCTAATGCTTTTAGCTCGAAGTTTTTTTGAGCTACTTCCCTAAGAGCATCATTTAAAATTTTAATTTTTCCAACACCCTGGACATATATTGGCGGAGGTCTGTTGATTTTTTTTTTTGAAACCTGCTCTGTTGTATGAGTGGTACCTGTTGCACTGTTAGTTTGTTTTTCAGTCTTGTCGTCAGTGTCTTCTAAAAGTTTGAAACGGTTTGATGTATTTGGATTGTCGAGCCAGTATTGTTGTAATGTTGTTTGTGTTGCATTTTTTTTTGTTTTTTTTTTGAGTTTGCCTTTTGCATCTTTGGCGAGAGCAAATCTCGACTCCGTTTTAGAATTGACTGAGTGTTTGTGTGGTTGTTGGTAGTGTTTACGTTTTTAATTTTATTGTTTGTTGTTGGGCTAACGGATAACAATGACTCATCAGATGAGGACAAGGTTTCGGCATTGTTTTTTGCACTTTGTACTTGCATGTTTGATCCGTTAGAAAAATCTGTAGCCAATGAGGAATGCGATGACGTGATCGACGATTGTGAGGTGTATACACTTGTTGTTGTTAGCGTTGATGCTACTGTTGTTGTATAGCCACTCTGCGTTGTTATTGTTGTTGATGACACTATTGCTGGTTGCGATGATGGGAGAGGAGTTGTCGGGGTGGTACATTGGACACTCCATGGTAGCAAGCATTGCTGGGAGTGAGAACGAGAATCCATTGTCTGCTCCGAAGTTGGAACAGACAAGTTGGAGTTGGTGTTATTGTTTTTGTTGCTGCACGGTGAGACAAAAGAGAAATATGCATTCCTCGATGCAACCGATTTTTGTTGATTCGATGGATGAGCGTTGCTCATCATTAAATCATTAAAATTTTTTCCTTCTTTCTTTAATTTATTTTTTTTTTTTGTGGCTTCACAAAAATTTAAAAATGTTTGAATGAGTCTCTGTCTCTGAATATTTAAAAATTTTGTTTGCACTTCTTGTTTTTCAATTTTAATGAACGAATTAATGCACGGAGCGAGTTATTAGTACGTCTATGTCGCATGACAGTCAACGAGGTAAAATTTATAATAAAAAAAAAAAAAAAAAATTTATTTATAAATTTTCCTCAGATTTATAGAAATTTATAGTTTCTATAATACCTCTCGTACGCTATAGTAATTTTCTCTCTAAATAACTATAGCGTAGTACACTTTTGCATACCCTATAAAATTTATTAAAAAAAAAAAAAAAAAAATTTTTATTTATAAATTTTCCTCAGATTTATAGAAATCTATAGTTTCTATAATATCTCTCGTACGCTATAGTAATTTTCTCTCAAAATAACTATAGCTTAGTACACTTTTGCATACCCTTTAAAATTTATAAAAAAAAAAAAATTGTTTTTATATAAAATTTTCTCAGATTTATAGAAATTTATTTTTTCGATAAAATCTCTCGTACGCTGTAGTAATTTTTTCTCTAAATAACTATAGCGTAGTACAGGTAGTACCCTTTAAAATTAAAAAGATATTTTATTAAATTTGCTATAGATTTATAGAATATTTTGACAAAAGATATAAAGTGGTGTGAAATAAATTTTCTCGAACTTTCAAGTTGATTTTCTGTTAGAATTTTGTCTCCATAAATTCTACTGTTAAATAATATATATCAATACATATTATTTTTTTTGTTTTCTCGTCGTTGATTGTTTGTAATTAGTAACAATCATGAGCTTCCCCAAGATAAGCTTTCTGTTCGAGGAACTTACGTCTTCAGTTCTCTCATGTCTTGCACGAGCGAACAAACTGAAGCCAAAGTCGAAGTAGAGATGATGGATCTCACTGAGCTTTGGGAAAAAATAGAGACTGAATAAGAAGAACTTGTACTCTCAAGTGACGCTTCGCTCTCTCCTGAAATAAAAGCACAAGTTCGCTCTAAATATCGGGAGGCAAAGTCTTTATTTTTCAGATTGAAATCCCAGTGCATTGAATTCCTCAAATTCAGCCAGCGAGATAGGCAAAGTGAAGCGGGTAGCTCACAAATTCAACGCGATATAGCCTTCTCGAGTGGTATAAAGGTTGGTGCTTGTGACTGTGAACCTTTTCACTGCACATATGAAACATGGCCCGCCTTTCGTGATTTATTCACAGGCATTTATGGCAATCACCCCCATCTCACACCTGCTCAAAAACTATATCATTTAAGGAACAAGACTAGAGGAAAGGCTTGTGATATAGTGAAACGATATGCTCTATGTGATGAGAATTTTGCGTCGCGTGGGAAGCGCTCAAATCCCGATTTGAGAATAAACGAATTCTCATTGACGCACAGCTAAAGGCTCTCTTTGATGTCCCCCAAGCACAGAGTGAAAGTGGTTCTTCAATTCAGAAGATCCAAGCCACTTTCACGGACTCCCTGGCCACGCTTAATTCGCACGACGTGAATACTAGCAACTGGGATCCAATTCTGGTGTATCTGTGCTCCACAAAACTCTCTGAGGAAACGCTTACCCTTTGGGAACAATCACTTGCTGGACAGTCTGAGTTACCCACTTGGACCCAATTGGACGAGTTCCTCACAGCAAGGTTTGAGGTGGTTGAAAAGGTCAATTCAATGAGACCTAGAGCGAAACCCCAAATTCAGACACCATCTCAAAAAGTTGTGTTCTCACAGAAGTCACCCTACGTGAGGACGCATGCATTCGCAGCAGAAGCAACATCTCCTCGTTGTAAGCTTTGTAAAGGGGCACATGCACTCAAACTGTACCCAAAGTTTAAAGCAATGGCAATCAAAGCGAGAAAAGATTTCGTTGCGAAAGAAAGTCTTTGCTTTAATTGCCTAGCTTACTCGCATAAGCGCAAAGATTGCCGGAGCACCTTCTCGTGTGCTTTGTGCAAAAAACAACACCACACAATGCTTCATGATCCCGATATGAATGCATTACAAGGCAAGGTCATTAGCTCAAAGAATTCGCAGAGAGTCCAGTCTCACACGACTAATGCGACCCCCTCCGATGAGTACCCTTCCTCATCTCGACCTGACACCAGTCAGTCTTACCACACCTCCAATAACCAGAAGGTTATTTTACCCACTGCCTTGGTGTCTATAGAGCATGCTGGAGAATGCTTCACATTAAGAGCATTAGTGGACCAAGGGTCTCAGAGAACTTTTATCTCTGAAAAAGTTCTCAACCGACTCCAACTCCCATATGAGAAGGCCATTACAAGCATATCAGGTATGGGTGGTAATGTAGTTCAAACTTCCTCAAAAACTTGCCACCTAAACCTTTGCTCGAAGAATAAGCACTTCAAACTCAAAGTCGCAGCAATAGTCTTACCCAAACTGACTAATTGGCTGCCGACTTTCCCGGTTGCAAAACCAAACTTTGCTGAAATTAGGAATCTCACTCTCGCAGATCCTAATTTCCACATTTCGGCACAGATTGACATGGTCCTGGGAAGTGATATTATTCCACATATTATCCTGGACGGAGTCAAAGCCAATGTGTTTGGGTCTCTCCTCGCTCAAAACACCGTGTTCGGGTGGATTTTGAGCGGCCCAACCCCTCCCCAGTGTGTATCGTTTAACACGACAGTGGTGGAAAACGACCCCAATGAAAGTACCAGTGAGCAACTCAAACGCTTCTGGGAAATCGAAGAGGTTCACACAACCCCTCCCAAGTCTGAAGAGGATATTTTTTGCGAAGATCTCTTCACCCAAACGACTTTCCGGAAAGAGGATGGTCGTTATGTCGTCAAACTTCCCTTTAAAAAGGAATTTGGCCCCCAAATTACGCTTAGTTCATCGAGACATATTGCATCCCGACAATATAGTCGAATAGAAGCGTCTCTAACAAAAAAACCCGAACTTCAGGAGCAATATAACAAGGTGCTCACTGAATATCTCACACTCAATCACATGAGTAAGGTCGATGCGACCTGAAATATGTAAGGAAGGTAAATTTTTCTCGTTTTACCTTCCCCACCATGCCGTCGTTAAACCAGACCGCATCTCCACAAAGGTCCGTGTGGTTTTCAATGCCTCCAAAAAAACTTTTAATGGGCCTTCTCTCAACGACGTGTTGTATACTGGTCCCACATTGCAGTCTGACCTTATGAGCGTGATCCTCAATTGGCGATTCTATCGATTCGCATTCACTGGCGATATTGAAAAAATGTACCGCCAAATACTCATTAACCAAGAGCACCGCGATTTTCAGAGAATTTTGTTCCGCCGACTCCCAGGTGGACAAGTTGAAGATTTTGCCCTCAAGACGGTGACTTTTGGTGTGAATTGTGCTCCCTATCTCGCAATTCGAACGCTCCACCAGTTGGCTCAAGATTGTATCTCAACATATCCCGCTGCAACTCAAATTCTAAAACATGAGTGCTATGTGGATGATATCTTGTCTGGTGGACACGAACTCGAAGAGGCACTCGAAGGGCAGCGGCAACTTAACGCAGCACTCGCCTCTGCAGGCTTTCCCTTAAAAAAGGTGGCAGCCAACCATAGCTTTCTATTAAAACATCTCCCCAAAGATGTTTTACTCGATGCCGAATTTCTTCAAATTGAAGCAAAAGCTCTACCAAGACGCTAGGCATTCAATGGAAAGTCTCAGATTCGTTCTCATACCGTGTGAAAGCACCCCTATCAAGCTCTTCTGCAACCAAACGGCAGATCTTATCGGCAGTAGCCTCGCTATATGATCCTGCTGGCTGGTTGGCACCAGTCGTTATCCTGGCCAAAACTCTCATTCAACAGTTATGGCTCGAAGGCACGGACTGGGATGAATGCGTGAAACCCCTCGCGCTTCTTAAATGGAACGCATTTCTTAGTCATCTAAAATCCATTGAAGATATTCGCATCCCGCGATGGGTAAACTTCTCTCCCAAGCATACCACCCAGCTTCATGGATTTTGTGATGCCTCGGAAAAGGCGTATTGCGCGGTTCTCTATATGAGAAGCGTAGATGCACATGAAAAAATTTCAACAGTTCTATTAGTCTCAAAAACTAAAGTCGCTCCTCTTCAGACTATTAGTGTCCCAAGACTTGAGTTGTGTGCAGCAGTTTTACTCTCTAAACTGATTGCACACGTCTTGTCTCATGTGAAACCCTTCTCACATAAGGTTTTCTTATGGTCCGATTCTTCAATCGTGCTCTCCTGGCTACAGAAACCTCCCTATGCGTGGAAGACATTTGTAGCCAACCGAGTCACTCAGATTAGGAATAATGTGGGCAACGGCAGATGGAGACATGTGCGCACGGATGAGAATCCAGCGGATATTGGTACTCGCGGATGCACCCCCCAAGAGTTGAAAGACCATACCCTTTGGTGGACTGGACCAAAATGGCTATCTTCATCAGAGGAAGAGTGGCCTAAAGATCAATTCTCGCCAGTTACGGTACCCGAAGCTCGAACAGTGGAAGCCCTACTCGTTCTCTCCCCTGAAGACGATCTACTGAATAGCTTCTCGTGCTACTCTAGAGCGCTTCGTGCCGTCGCATACGTGCTTCGGTTCTCAACGAACGCTTTGCCATCCCGTGGGTCTCCCATTTCAAACCCGGGAGGATTATCCCACGAGGAAATTCGTAGAGCGAAATACAAATTGATCAGGTCATCCCAGGAAAGGCACTACCAGGCAGAATGCGAAGCACTAAAGAGCTCTCAACTCATTTCGAAGAAAAGCAGCATATTGTGCCTAAACCCGTTCTTGGATAAGGATGGGTTGCTTCGCTGTAATGGTCGTCTAGCTAATTCGAACCTAGACTACAACTCAAGACATCCTATAATTATACACCCAAATAGTCGCTTCTGTACTCTCTTACTCGGGTTCACCCATAAAATTCTACTCCATGCAGAACATCAACTGATGCTGCAGATTGTGAGGCAAGAGTTTTATGTTCCCAAATTGAAAAATAAAATAAAGTTTTGCATATCTCAATGCAAGATATGCACCCTACATAAACATCGCATGCGCACTCAGATTATGGCTGCTCTACCTCCAGAGCGAGTAATATACTCACCACCCTTTACCATAACGGGAGTGGACTTTGCTGGACCTTTCAATATTAAGTCGTCTCTTCTTAGAAAGGGTCCCACCAGTAAAGGTTACGTGTGCGTGTATGTTTGTTTTGCGACAAAAGCGATTCATTTGGAGTTAGTTAGTAGCCTGTCTTCAAACGCGTTTCAAGCCTCTTTTGCCCGATTTGTTGGGCGCCGTGGGCTTCCCAAAAAAGTTATGTCCGACAATGGACGAAATTTTGTGGGCGCTAGCAAAACGCTACTTAAGGAATATGACCAATTTATACAGACCACCTCTGAGGATGTATCAAGAAAATACAGTACTCATGGTCTAGAATGGTCATTCATTCCCCCCTCAGCACCTCACATGGGCGGTTTGTGGGAGGCAGCGGTGAAAAGTTTTAAGACTCACTTAAAGAAAGTAGCCGGTTCCCACATCCTCTCCTTCGAAGAATTTTCGACTCTCTTAGTGCGGATAGAGGCAGTGCTTAATTCTCGGCCATTATCCCCTATGAGTGAAAGCCCATCTGATGTCCTTCCGCTTACCCCAAGTCATTTTCTGAGAGGTCTTCCCATGACTATGATTCCAGAAAATGACAAGGAGGACATCTCTCTCATCAATCGATGGGAAAAGATCAAAGCTCTGCACCATCAATTCGCTCGAAGATGGAAGCAAGAGTATTTGCATGAACTTCACAGACGCTATAGATGGAAACATCCCCAGCGCAACGTCGAGAAGGATGACTTAGTGGCCATCAAGGATGAGCAAACGCCCCCAACGGAATGGCGTCTAGGCCGGGTTGTAAAAACCATCGCTGGACCAGATGGCAAAATACGGGTTGCTGAGCTTAACACCCAAAATGGGGTCGTTCTGCGGCCTATCGTTAAGCTATGCGTAATTCCCACAAAATAAAACACTAAGCACTCAAAGAACCCCCTTTAACACAAAAATGATTGCTCAGATCCTCCATTTATGGTAATTCTCTTACTAATTTCCTCTCTGGGGTTCTCTCTTTCTTTTTACTCCCCACAGCACCTGGAGCAAATGCCGGCTCTGCAAGGAGAAGCATTCCTTGCGGTTCTGCCCGAAATTTCTAGGATTGGACACGTTGGAGCGACGCCAAACCGTACGCCGGCTGGGGTATTGCCAAAATTGTTTGGCTACCTCGCACGCGTTCGGGCAGTGCCGTTCAAAGGCGGTCTGCCACCATTGTGGAGATATCCACCACTCGCTACTACATGCGGGAGTACGGGCCAAGTCCACGGTACACCAGCGATTGGGGTCAGCCGTGATCTCCGTTGCTTGTGACAGCAAGTGCATATCACGACCGCGAACTCGCCAGCTACACACCACTCTCCATCCTCGCATTAAGTATAGAAGCACCTCTCTAGAACGCACCGCTCGCCAACAACGCACCACTCGCCAGCACCGGATCACATGACGACGGAATAACAGCTTAGACGTCACGGATCAGCTGGATACTGCCATTCGCGAGTTGAGTGGTCTGCGCAGCAAACTCAAGGTTGCACAAGTGCAAGGCCGGCGGGATGTTGACGCGTGAGATGCGTTCAAGCGTCCGATGCATTCGACATAAGACGTTTTTGTTTGAGTGGTTGCCTGCGCGCAACACTAAGTGCATTGGAAAGGAAAACCACTATTTTACGGTTTAGTCCTTTCCAATGCACTTTCTCTTACTATAAATAGCGGCCGGCATGTTAAGGCTCGCTCTCTTACAATTAAGATCGGAACGGCGACAAACATCTTTAAACGTTACGCAGTTGTTTCTTTTTATTTCAAACAAGTGAAGTGAAATTTGCTGCCAAAAAAGGCAATAAAGTGATAAAGCAAATATCAAATACCCATAACGATTAAACACTTAGGCAACTTTCGTTTAATAGTTTGAAAGCGCTCCTGCGCATGATTGTACATGTTGAAGTTAGTTGCCACTGCAGAAGCACTAGAGGTGATGCTTAATGGCTCTGCCACCGTAGTATCATCCAGATTAAGCGCAGCTCTCAGTGCTTCACCAATGGCTTGCCTTCTACCGGCCGCACAGTCCTTTGGCTGGGTAGTCTTGATTGTCATATTTCCTGTAACCCTAAAAGTGTGCTACACTATCGGGATATTTACCACATAAAAGCTTAGATCAAGATCGAGCTTTGCTTTTCCACAGACTCGAACCAGCAATCTGTAGGTGTTGTGCTTCTTTTAATAAGCTTTCTCACAGCTGTTTTGCACTACTTATCGAATTGTTTATATAAACTGGCACAGATTGTTTATTACACTTTAACACGTACACCCGTAAATACAGTACACTTTCCAGTGACTTATTAAGGGCACTGGACAAATAATATGCCATAATTGTGGTCTTAGTCTCTGATTTCACAGTATACACAGTAATTGTTTTGCGCAGGCGTCCGACGTCAACGAAAGCTTCCGACTGCTCCCACTATTAACTTCTGTTTCTTATACCCCTATTTCTTTTTAGTGTAGCATACTTTTTGGCACTACTTTATTTTTTGTTCATACCTAATAATAGTTTTATACTAATATGGCATGCTGTGATCCTCGCTGCCAACACAAAAACAAGGCTTGTACTGAGCAATACCTTGCGTGTTGGTTATGTTTCTCATTTATATTGTGCTGGGTTAAATGTCCGTGTTCTTTACGCCATTAACGAACGGAAAGGTCTACTTTGGACTTGTTTCTAATGTAGATCCACTGAAACTGCAATCATGAAGTTCATGAGCCAGACTAAGTCTGGTTTTTTTTAACTTTAAAATTATTAAATAATTTAATAATTTTAAATGGATTCATACTTCGCCTAAACGAAAGAAGAGAAAATCTGCCAAGGGTCAAACTTCTTTCGTAGCACCTTCTCAAGACGAACCCTTTACACCGAATGTGCCTATTAATGTGCCAGTATTTTTATCAGCCCCTCTCCTTTAATAAGGAGTTGGTGCGCTGGGCTTGGAACCCGCCACTTTAAAAAACCAACGTCCAATGAACACGACTAAGAAGCCTCGGAAGGAACACTATGATGACGACCCCCTTCAAACGCTATAAGGATCACGATTTACGGATATGCACCTGGAATGTCCGCACCCTTAATTGGGAAGGTGCAAATATCCAGCTGGTTGATGTCCTCGAAAAATGCAAGGATGACATCACCGCAATCCAAGAAACCCGATGGATAGGGCAGGGTTGCTCTAAAATAGCATCCTGTGACATCTACTACAGCTGCCATGAGAGTAAGCACGAATTTGGATGTGGTTTCGTGGTGAGTAGGAAACTAAGTGGCCTCGTCTCTAGGTTCACACCTATTGACGAGCGCCTAGCCGCGATACGCATCAAGGCAAAATATTTTTATATTAGCCTGATTTGTGCGCACGCCCCGATGGAAGAGATGGATGTTCTGATTGACGGATGGCACGCATCGAGCGTGTTGGACGTGCGAACGTTACGTGGTCCCAACATTGACTCGGACCACTATCTTGTCGCAGCCAAGGTACGCACTAGGCTCAGCGTAGTGCACGCCGCACGTTCCAAAATGCAACGTAAGCTAGACGTCGGCAAGCTGCAATCAGAGCAGCCTTCTCAAACACACTCTCCCGACTGCTCCGGTAAACCTCTCCGTCTTCTCGAGATATATGTGAGCAGTGGACACATATCACCCGCTCCATGGATTGCGCGCAGACAGACGAAAGTGAGGCCGAAAATGCGGTAAAGTGAGTATAACAAACAGAGTGTACTGAAGAAACACAAACAAAAATATCTGGCTTAAAAAAAACGGATTGTGGTCAAATTCGAGAAACTGGTTCAAACTGGATTTTAAGTGGACGTGAATCAACTCGAAAATTGATTGATTTGCCTGAGTTTGATGGCACGACAGAAAATTGAAAATTGTAATCCAACATCGATGGATGAGTGAATGTTTAAATTGCCAGTTCAACGAAGACTTGATTGGGCGTGATACTCGATAGCCCTAGGCAGCAATTCCACAGTGCAAAGTTTCAGTGACTGGATGCAGCGAGAAAGGTCAGAGAAGCATGTCCTGATATGGAACCCCAACATGGACCAAAGAAGAAAGGTGGGTAATAACTATTTCATGCGAATGAGCTGAAGCAACCTAACCCAATCAACAAAAATGTGTCGTCTGTTCAGTTGTGCATGAAATAAGGCCAGAACGCAGCCAATTGAAGTTCGAGCAAGAAAACCACACGTATTTTCGGGCACTGCGATGAACCACATGAGCTCGAAGGTATTTTTGAGATTTTCCCTTTGCGGATGTACGCGAAAAACAATTGAGATATTCCCATTTAATGATGAAGGTTCTGCTGTCACGCTGATAGACAAACGTTTGGCCGATGTGCTAAATCTTGAAGGCCCGAAGGAAAAACTATTCAATGGTTCGGAGGGAATGAAGTAACGGAGCTATCTAGCCGTTTTGACATTGCCATTTTTGATCCACAAGTAACCACAATATTTGACCTGAAAGACGTACGAACTGTACGCAACTTTAGTTTGCCGAAGCGAACAGATTTAATATCAGAGCTGCAAAGTAAACATCACCATTTGAAAAAGATCCCAATTGATGACTTTGGCGATATAAGACCAGATTTGTTGATTGGTCTAGATAACGTAAATTTAGGCATACCAAAAAAGGTCTTGGCTAGTGGCTGGGCCGGACCAGTAGTAGTTCTAACATAGCTAGGTTGGTTTGTACGGCCAAAAAAGCAGAGACAACGGAAAGATATATGGTGTATTCCATATGTAAGACGAACAAGACAGTAGAATCGAATTATTAGTGCAAAATTATATTGCAGATGCTGATCTTGGTGTGCGCGATGTGAAGCAGTACGTGAAGCAGTAGTGGAAGAGTGAAAACATACATTTTCGGATTGCAAAAGGCAGCTGACCAATGTCAGAGAAAGTTTTTACGAGACCCAAACTATCAAAACGAATACATTCGCATTATGCATAGTTACGAGAAGAAGGGTTATATGCGCAGAATTAACGAGGGTGATACGGATAAGAATGGAAGTAATGTATGGTACCTTTCACATTTCGGAATCATAAATCCTAACAAACCTGGCAAGTTAAGATTAGTATTTGACGCTGCAGCTAAAGTTTATAGAGTGTCACTTAATTCAATGCTACTAAAAGGGCCAGCAAAGATCAATTTGTGCGTGCTCAGATATTGTGGAAATGTTCCACCAAGTGAAAATTAGTCCGGAGGACAGAAATGCTCAGAGAATATTGTGGTGTAAGCATGAGAACGATTAAATGACTGTTATGACTTACGTAGCAACATGTTCACCTGCGTCTGCTCAATTTGCAAAGAACAAAAATGCGCTTGAGTTTCGCGCGAATATCCTGAGGCATCTAAGGTAATATTTCACAATCATTATGTGGATAATTCTGTTCACTGTTTCGACGATGAGAACGAAGCTACATTGGTGACAAGTGATATGGATACACACACAAGGTGGCTTGCAATTATCAAGAGTTGTGTCCAAGTCAAAGAAGTTCAATGAGACGTACGGTAATGCAAATGAATTGTTGAATTGACGCGCATTATCAAAAGGTGTCCGGTATGCAATGGCATAATGACGAATTGGAATTTGTACTATCCTTTGGTAAAATCGACGAATCACTTTTATTAGCTGAGCGAGTGCCTTCGAAGCGAGAAGTTCTACGCATCGTTGTGTGGGTGTTCGTTTCATTTGGCATGGCAGCGGAGTACGCGCTGATTGGAAAACAACTTCTGCAATCTATTTGGCGCTAGAAAGCTGATTGGGACCAACTTATACGCGACGATGATATAACAACTTGGCGAGCTTGGGTAAGCTAAATGGATGAAGTAAGCCGTATAAGATTCCTACTTTGCTATGCTGCAACGTTTTTAGCAGACTCAGTAGCTGCAGCCATTACAGCAGTAGCCCATTGGCGTATGAGATAATCTGATTGGCGTACGTCGCTTATAATGGGTAAAGCGAAGTGTGCATCGATGAAGTTGACAACCGCGCCGATCGTCAATGGCACCTTGAAAAATTATTGATTTATTTTTCAGTCCAAAGGGCTCTCTGCAGTTTTTTCCCTATCTGTTTCGGCCAATAAAATTTGGAGAAACCCGGTTTTTGAAACAATTTGCTTTGCTAAGTTTTGATAAAATCGCAGTTATGGTTGGGATTGAATATTTTTTTCATCAATTTCGTCTGTGTTGGTTTTAAATTATTTTGTTTTCGAAGTTTAATGAGGCATTCGAATGCGTTAGCAGGTCGATGCCAATTATGGAATCAAATGTTGACAAGGTAGGAATTATGAAGAAGGTAGCTTTTGTGTCGAACAAATGAATGAAATAATTTTGTACAATATTTTTAAATTCATAAATTGACTTGACAACAAATGGTTTTTCTGCTGGTTTTACAATTATTAACTCGTCCAGAGGCTTTATATAGTTTTTTGAGGTCCCTGTGTCAATTTATAATTTAATTTTCTGCCTTTGCTACCATTCTCTCTATGAACGGTGACAGGGATTCTTATTTAAAAAATTGAGCTCATCATAATCATCCGATCCGTTGGTGATTTTAGCGGATTCTGAATCTTACAAAGCCTGATACTCTGTTTCTGTTTTGAATGCTCTTGTGAATGTGATTTTCCCGCTCGCAGACCCATTAAATTTTTTTATTAGCTTGGTCGTAGTTTGGGTCTTGATTTCCCAGGTACTTGGTATTATTGAAGATTGGTCAATCTCCATTAAATAGGGAAGCTCTTGCCTGAACGAACGAAAGTTTATTGCTCAGAGTTTCTTGTGCCTATAGTTTTCATTAATAGTTGGAGCTAGAACGTTATCGTAAGTAAGAGCTTCTTTTCTATTTCGTCATAACATTGAACGATAGTCATATTTCCCTGACGAAGGGTTGACAACTCTTGTTCGATTAAGTAAATTGGACGTTTGTCTACAAATGATTGCATTGATATTTAAAACAGTGCTGAATGCGAGAACCATGTCTGCAGAACCTTTAATTTTGTATCTAATAATTGCGAAGGTTGGTAATTTTTCGAACTACCCTCAAACCGTACGAAAACCTTAAGCACAGTGAGAGCAGCCTGGCGTCATGAAACGTATTTTTCTGGACTACCATCAAAATCGGGTATGGTTTTACTTTGTCAGATGATTCTTCGCACTTTATTCTTGGATCAATTTCAATTTCTTTGTAGATTTCTACTTCAGGTGCGACCACTGTTAAATTATTTAGACATTCCGTAACGCGTGCTACTCTTTTTAATTTGAACTGCAAGTTTTTTTTTATTTTATTTTTATTTCCAATAAACTTACAATCTGTTTTCTTAACATTTAGTAATTGGTTTAATTAATATATATTGTATGAAGTATGTTCCCTAACCAGTGTTCTAGGACCATATATATATTAATAATAAGAAACGTTAATTAATCATAAATAATATTGAACAATTATTAGCGCAGATTGAATTAAAACTAAATTATGATTACAATATTATATTTAAAGCGAAAAAGTTAAAAATATCGATATACAAGCTGGGTGTAAATCGGTTAAGTCGTCTACGATTTTAGGTCTCTATTGCTGGTAATAATCGCATATGTGAATTTTCATGAGTTATCAATCGTTTGATGTGGAGGTGACTGCATTTCTTAATGGTTTCTGCCACTGTGTCGATACCTAGGTTACGATGAAAGTCCCTGTTTGCTATATACCAATCAGCTTTCGTAATTATATTTAGCATTTTTGACTGAGTCCTTTGAATAATTTGTAAATACATTTTGCTTGCTGTTCCCCAAATCTCTATCCCGTATTTCCATATCGGTATTATAATTGCTTTATATACATATTTGGTTTTTATTATATAATGATAATTTAGAATTTTTCCCTAGAAGCCAGTTAAGTTGTCGAAATTTATTTTTGACATCATTTCATTTGTTTTTTATATGTTTTTTCCATATAAGTTTAGCATCTATCGTTATTCCAAGATATTTTGCATTGTTTTTATATTTGATTTCTTCGTCCTTTATTTTAAGTGGGTATTTATTAGATTTCCTATTTGTATATACCACTTGAACCGTTTTTTATTTGTTAACTTCAGTTTCCCATTTTTCGAACCAAATCATTGTATTTGTTATAATATCTTGTAGTGTGTTTGTAGCTATTTTTTCATTTTTGTCGGAAGCCATTAGAACAGTGTCATCAGCGAACGTCGCTATCATTGTCCCTTGGTCTGTTGGCGTTGGAATATCTGCTGTGTAAAATAGATATAGTAATGGGCCAATTGCACTACCTTGGGGTACTCCCGCTGTCATTGGTAAGACATTTGAACATGCATCGTCATATTTAATGTAAAAGCATCGGTCATTAGTATAACTTTTAATTAGATTATATATATCAATATATTGCTTAGTTTGAGTAGGAGCCCTTTGTGCCACACTTTGTCAAATGCTTTTGCAATGTCAAGATAAACAGCTATACAGTATTTCTTCTTATCAATATCGTCCATTATTTTATTTACAACTCTGTGTATTTGTTGTACTGTTGAGTGTCGTCGTCTAAAACCAACTGGTGGCTTGGTATGGTGTTATTTTGTGTCAAGATTGGCTCTAGTCGAGTATAAAAGATTATTTCAAATATCTTTTATATGATTGGAAGTAGGCTGATAGGTCGGTAGGAGACCGTCTTTGTCGCATCTTTATTCGGCTTGGGAATAGGTGTTATCTGTGCAACTTTCCAGAGAACTGGAAAGTATTGTAGTCTAAGTGTGGCATTAAAAATATTACGTATGTATGCTATAGTAATATCCGGAAGTTCTTTAAGAATTTTTCCACTGATCTGGTCATATCCAGGCGTTTTTTTGACATTTTGTTTACTAATATGTTTTTTTATTTCGGTTATCGTTGTCCTTTGTATGGCACTGTTTTCGTTCTGAAGCGTATGATTGACCCCGATATTTAAGTTGTCCATGTTATTAGAAAACGTATTTTTAAAGTGTTGTGCTAAAATATCCGCTTTCTCCTTGTTTGTTCTTGTCCACGTGTTATTTTGTTTCTTAATTGGGGGCTTATGAATTATAGCATTGTTCAATTTTGTCGTGGCTTTCGATAGACAGTAGTTTGTTGCTATATTTCTACCAAGGTTTGTCAAATATTTTTTAAACAGTTTGTCCTTTCTTGTTGCAAAAATATTTTTAGTTCATACGTTGCTTTATTTAATATAGCTATATCTCTTGGATGTCTAGTGTGTTGCAGCCATAACAATACTGTCGTTGAGATGTACTATCGCTGAGTCAATTACATTATTTGATGTGAGTAATACGTCGATATGTTGTTTCTTATTAAGTTTTGTCGAAACATGTTCCAGTCCGTTTTGTGATTATGCAGATTAGTAGTTATTATATTATTTGGCTTACCGAGGGGTGTCAGGAGGAGTGGCGAGTGATCCGATGACAGTTCTAGACATGTTGTGATTTTTACATTTGTGGGGGGAATGTTTTGTTTGGCCAGTATGTTGGTTCTCCTGTGCTTAGAAATAGAATGTTATTTTGTCTAATAGCGTCAAGTAGTTGCCTTGATTGTTGTTGTTATTGTTCAATGTGTTTATATTTTTTATTGAACTTTGTACTTGCGTGTTTGGTGTTGTTAGTGTAGTTTTTGTATCCGTTACAGATGTAATTGCCGCGGCCAGCGAGCAGGCTGTTGTAGTTGTTGCATTCGATGAGACGGTTGTAGTGTTTGTTGTTATTGTTATTGTAAGTGGAAGTGTAGAGAAAGCAGTAGTTGAAGCAGCTGTGAATGGTGTGTTTGTAGTGGGAGTTGTTGCTGACGTTAGTGGCGGGAGCGTAGAGAGAGGAGTTGTTGGTGAAGCGCACTGCGGTTTCCATGGTATTGAATAGCTTTCATCAGCATCTCTTCCACTCAAGAGAGCAGGAGAACAAGATTTTGCTCTGGGTTCATTTTTTGGAATCATTGTTGATATTGTTTTGTTGGGATACAAATGAGTAATAGGCGTTTCTATTTGTTGTGGTTTGAAGTGGTGGCTTCAAATTTTGAGCATGAGAAGCACTCATAATAAAAAGTTTATTTTTGTTGTTTAATTTTATATTGTTATTATATTTTCACTTTGCAAAATAAAAAAAAAATAAAAAAATTTTATATATGAATATAGACATATTTGCGTCCTTTCGCTTGAGTTTTAAGTTTGCACTATAAATTTAATTGTTTGCTAAAACACATCAAAAATTTGATTTCGTAGGTGAACTTGAATGCTGAACTGCAAGTGCTGTAGCGACATCATATTCAATAAGTGCTGTCGGCGTTCGGCTCAAGTGTTTAGAGTTGCGGCATAACCTTTCCCAATATACCAAATGCACCCAGTGGCAATATGGGCAGCACAGTAAAAGCCAACCTCTTTTACTGTGCTGCCCATATTGCCACTGGGCAATAATGAAAGGATAGATTTTAATCTATATAAAAATTCACAATTAGTAACTTTTTAAATACATATCATACCGCAGTTTATCCTCCTCGCAGTTAGTACGCAAAAAAAAGATTATTAAACTTTTAATGCAATTCATTTAATATGGTTATCTTCTGACGACCATTACGTACAGACGTGTGAAAACTGCTGCTTTATATGTGGAAACTAAACCAAACAAAATTAATACAAAATAAAGAAAAAAATTCTTTAATACAACAAGCGAAAAGACGCTATTTAAAGTGATAATTATTTGTCACTTAGTAAATTTATGTTTAAAAAAAATCAAAATAAGAATAAAGTGCTACACAGTTTGCAATAAAAAGAACTACGCTCATCTTGGAGAGCGTAGGCTCTCATCGGATGGGAGAAATGCGTATTTCTCATTCGTTTCAACCAATGATTGCAACAATTCTACTGTTGAAAAAGAGCAATCTTTAACAACAAAAACTTAATCGCTCTCACCAGCTCTGCTTGAATGCAACATCATCAATACGAATGCAACAACAACTCCACTAACTTGGAAATCACAGTGCGTCACTCCAGCAACGCCGCTCCCAACCCTCAACCCCGCAATAGTTACAAACATCTACAATAACTGTTCTGGCAGATCAATAGCAACAACTACATCATCCGCAACAATTACAACACAAAGTCCATGCACTACAACAATAGCTTCATTAGCAACAACAACAACAGTATAATATACAGCCTCGTTGATGACGTCATCGATCGCATCATCAAGCGCCAATCCAAAGGTCTGTTGTGTAACTGCACCAATCAACGCATCGATAACGTCATCTAAACAAACAAAAGCAACATCACCAAGAAAAACAAACATACAACAAAACTAATACAAATAAAACACAATTAAAAAGAAGTCGAGACAATCAGTCTCCAAATAAAGTAACGGCACAATCAAATAACAACAAAAAACCAAAGAACAAACCTGAAACAAGAACTACACAAACAACATTGCAAAAATATTGGCACAGCAAACCTGACACATCAAACATGTTCGAAGTCCTGGCCGACGATGATGACCGAACTGAACAACAGGACAGTGGGACAGACACAATTAGTACAATACAAAAACCAACAGTACAGCGCATACAAAAACCTCCCCCAATATACGTACAAAATGTTGAAATCCAATGTAAAATACCCAATAAAGGCTTTGAACAAGAATGAAATTAAAATTCAAGCTGAAGAATCTGTCCACTACACCAAAATTATAAAGTTACTTAGGGATAAGAGTACTAAATACTACACATTTAAGCCCAAGGAGGAAAGAGATTTTAAGGTAGTTTTACGGCACATGCACTACTCGACAGAAACAGAGAGAATTATTACTGAATTAGCAGAATAAGGCCACGAAGTTATAAACATACACAATATGCAAAAAGGCTCCACAAAACAACCTCTACCATTATTCTCTGTAGAATTAAAAAACAAAAGCAACAATAAAGACATTTACTCAGTAACACATGTTCTTCATTGCAAAGTTACTTTCGAGCCTCCCAACAAAAAAGATTGATTCCACAATGCACGAACTGGCAAAGGTATGGGCATACCAAAAACTATTGCTCAAGGGACCCGGTCTGTATCAAATGCGCAGGAAAACACACCACAATTAACTGTTTATTGAAGACTGAGGATAAACTAAAAACAAATGCGCCTTATGTGGCAATAACCACACTGCAAACTAAAAAGGCTGCCTAGTCTATAAATCGCTGCAAATACAACGATTTCCACCAATGAGAAAGCAAGAACTCCAAACCATACAAACACAAAATGTATCGACATCAAATCCAATTTTGAATACAGGTCCTAGAATACCTTCTGGCTTAACATATGCAGAAGCAGCTGCATTCAAATCAAATAAAGAACTTGGTATCATTGCTAAAGATAGTAAAATCGGATCCAAAACAGATAGTAACGACGATCTTTTAGAACTCAAAACAATGATGAAACAGCTTATCACACAAATGACAAATATTATGAACCTCGTCACCACATTGGTTACCAAATTAGATGGGTCTGTCAAATAAAATCCTTACCATAGCAATCTGGAATACTAAAGGACTAACCAGAAATTCTTTAGAAATAAGTAGTTTCTTATCCAATAATTTCGTTGACATAATGTTAGTATCGGAAACACATTATACTGAAAAAAGTTACCTATATATTCCAAATTACCATATATACAATACGATCCATCCTGATAATAGGGTACATGGGGGAACTGCGGTGATAATAAGAAATTCATTAAAATGTACAGAACTTAACGGATATAAAGAAGAACATATTCAAGCCACATCAATCCAGATTTATGATTCTATTGGACCAATTATAGCATCAGCCCTCCCATGCACAATAACACTAAAACTCAATATTTAGACTTTCTCAGATACTAAGGAAAATGATTTTTAGCTGGAGGAGACTATAACGCTAAAAACTTAGTATGGGGTCAAGATTAACAAATGCCAAAGGTCGACAACTTCTAGATGCACTAATAGGAAATAATTGCGACTATATTAGTACAGGCGAATCAACATACTGTCCCTCTGACATCAAAAAACAACCAGACCTTATTGACTTTTGTGTAACGAAAAATGTATCCCTCAACATACTGAACATTAAATAGTGCCTTGACTTAACTTCGGACCATTCTCCCATTGTAATAACATACATTTCAAATCCAGAGAAGAGGGAAAACCAAAACATTTTAAACAAAAAAAATTACTGGACGAATAATTGAAGAACATATTGTGACAAGTATACCGCTTAGAACAAATACCCAAGTCTTATCCGCTATTGCCTACACAAAAGACTTAATAATACTCACAGCAACAGACTCTACGCCGATCCTACGAAAGACACAGATAGAAACTATTCCTGAAAATATTAAACAAAAAATTGTGGAAAAAAGAAAGTTGAGAAAAAATATATCAAATAACAAAACACCCCCAAGACAATGCCAAACTAAACAAAGCCACTGTTAACCTAAAAATCCTGCTAAGAGATGAAAAGGACAAAAAGTTTGAATATTACATTTCAAACTTAGATGCAAATAGTTCTTCGAATTTTTCACTATGGAAAGCTACGAAAAAACTAAACAACGCAATAATTCATAGGCCACCACTAAAATTTGTAAATGGCACTTGGGCAAAGAGTAATAAATCATTGGCAAAACATTTCGAGTTAATTTTTACTAATGATATGGATAATCAAAACATTGAATTACCGAATTTAGCAAACACTTCTCCTTGTGCAATAAGATTGACTACGATATCAGAAGTAAAGAAAAAAATCAAGACCCTAAGCGATAAAAAGGCGCCTGGATATGGAAATTGTGTCAGGCAAAACACTTAAAGAGCTACCAGATATAGCAATTAGTTATATTAGAAATATTTACAATGCGGCAATTAGGCAAACATATTTTCCTGCAGTGTGGAAAGTCGCACAAATAAATCCCATACCTAAACCCAATAAAAACGCAACAAATACTAGCTCATACAGACCAATAAGTTTATTGCCTGTGTTATCCAAAATATTTGAAAAAATATTATATGATAGAATAGAGCCAATCCTGACACAACAGCAAATTATTCTAGGCCATCAATTTGGTTTTAGAAGAAAACATTCTACAATTCAAGAAATTATTAGAGTTATGCATTAGATACTGGATGATTTTGACAAAAAGAAAAACTGTGTAGCCGTCTACTTCGACATTGCCAAAGCATTTGATAAAGTATGGCATAGAGGCTTATTAAACAAATTACAAAATGTTTAAACTCTTGGAAAGCTATATTTGCGACAGACACTTTTATGTAAAATATGAAGATGGAAGACGTATTAAAAATGATAGCAGGCGTACCTCAAGGCAGCGTACTGGGCCCATTACTATATCTCATATATACCGCAGACTTACCGATACCTACAAGCAATGATTGTATGATAGCAACATTTTCAGACGATACATTATTATTATCCTCTAATTGTGACGAAAAGAATGCAACAAACACACTCCAAGAAATTCCAAACCACACAATTGACTGGTTTCAAAAATGGGGCATAGAAGTAAACCAGGATAAAACAGTGCAAGTAATTTACACAAATAGAAGAACAAAAAGTTACCATATTAAAATAAAAAATAACAACATAGAAATAAACCCTATGCAAAATATGTACTTAGGAATAACAATAGACTCTAAGCTGACATGGAAACCACACATAAAAAACAAACGAAATGAAGTCAGACACAAATTTAAACAATTAAACTGGCTACTTGGGACAAAATCCAAATAAGTGCCAGTCTCGCAATAATGCATAAGTGTGTGCCGTACCAAGCATCAATATAGAGTAGTGTGTGCGTATGCCGGCGCGTTAGCGTCGCAAGAAGAATGGATGAAAAGAGAAACACAAAAATAAAGACAAAAATTGTATTGAGTATTATGGTTTCTTTTTTGCAAGCCTTCGCTTGAGTTGTTGTTTTACTACCTGCTGCTCCAAATGCGTCGCTAAATGAAACAAATTATTTCTTATTAATCTTAAATTTTAATTAACATATTTATTGCATATTTCTTAATTTTTAATTATTTATTATTTAACATATTTTTTTTTGCTTCAGGTCGTTTTATTAAAATTTATTTTATTATTTATTTAAATTTATTATAATATGAATGGAGAAAAAGTAAATTATCAACAGTTTTAGGTCCTAATCTATTTCTTTTCTCCGTAATAACATTGCCCGCTAAGGAAAAAACCCTCTCGGCCGCTGCACTGCTCGATGATATAGTAAGAAGTTGCAATGCTAACTTTTCCACCATTCAATGGGTTCGAAATCCTCGCTTAAAGAAACTCTCTCTGTGCAATAACTTTCTATTTCCTCCAAAGGCGTTTTAGAACTGTTTTTTGAAAAAGACACCAGGTGAGAGAAGAAAAATTGGGTTTTCGGCACAAACGTTTGATTTTTAGAGTTAGTTGCCAATTGACAAATTGGACTTGCTGGACTTGATTCACTACTCAAAAAACTATTGTTACTGGAACATTCGCTTGTATTGTAAATAAAATTATTAATTTTTTAATAACAGAAATGTTTTATTTGTATTATATCCTCATGTTCCATAATTGCTGCAGGTGGATATAAGAAAAATGATGCTTTGTGCCAAATACTTAAATTTTCTTTCCAAATCGTATTCACATTAATTAAAATTCTTTCCTTAAGAACGGATATTGGTGAAATGTCTTCAGCGTTCGGTTCGCAAAGTGTCTTTATTTTCGCAATAGAGGGTAAAACAAAGCATAAAGAAGGAGAACTAGACATTTGAAATTCTTTAAAAATTCTCTCGAAATCTTCAAGCAAAATTAATATTAATTATTTGAAGTTTCGTTAACAACATATTTCAACACTTTTCTGCATGCATTGCAAAAAATCAATCATTCAAGAACAGTTTGGTCTTTTATAATTTCGCACAATATATTCCAAATTACACTTTTGCCCTTGTGAGTTGGAGCTACTGTGTAATCGCCACGTTCTGTTTTATTTTTAATTATGTTTGCCCCTTCGCAGAAAAATTCAAAGAAGCACTGAACTTGAATCATTCGGCTATGCAAAGCACCATGGTGTTTAAAAAACACTCGAGTGATTCTTGTGTGTCTTTTTTGCATTGTCTTTTTTGTTACTTGTGGTTATTTCTTCATTCGTTTTGGGTGCAAGTGCGACACAAAAAAAAACCGGCACCTTGTATGAGCGAGTACGTAATAATGCGGGCACTCATAGCACACACGAAATTTTTGATGAGTGTGTGTCTTTGCTTTGCTTAGCCGGGTGTGAGTGGCACCGGGACACAAATTTTATTGGGTGTGAGTAAGGTGGCATAATGTGACACCCTTGCAGTTCTCTGATTGGTATATTACTAATACAGATATACATCGTGACCTTAGTGTACCTACAATTGAGGAAACGATGAGAGGCGCTATCACTAAGTACACAAACCGATTGCTAATTCATACAAACCAAGAAATGAGACAACTGCCTACAATAGAAAGCTCAACACGCAGGAGACTGAAGCGGCTCGATCCAACAAATATAATGCATAGATACCTTTAAGCATATACTATAATAACTATACACTAGATTTAATCTAACAGTAAACTTGTTTCTAATTATCCATATGCATTTATTAGTAGTTATTCTATGGAAATGAACGATGCGATATTCCGCGAAGAGTGGGGCAGTCGCATGTAGTAAGATTACATAGATTACTAACGTAAATGTATATGAGTACAAATATTGTTTTTATTATTTTATTCTAATTTTAGTTATTATGATAATTACATATATTACTTTAAGTTAGAAATACATTATAGAAAAAAAATTACTTGTTGTTTTAAAAAAACAGATTGTAAACATTCAGGGAAATAAAAAAAAAATGTAATATGGCCGCCTAGAAAAGAGAACAGCTGCTCGAAAATACTAGTATATAAAATTCATAATATTCTGCAACACTTAAAGCTGTAACGGGCATGCACATGCATAACGGGCATGTGCTTTAATTTACGTCGCGCTCAATTTTTGTCCGTTTGTTTGTCGTGTAATAATTTCAGAGTTGATTCTAGTCACTCCTCCATTTTTAAATTTTGTTTCTAAAAGTTAAAATTCTGCTCGGCTCATAAATTTACAAAATTTGCATAAAGTTTTTTAAAAAAATGTGTAATTACCCCTCGCAAAGATTACACAATTTTAACATTTATGAAAATTTTTCCTTAAATATAAGCTATTATTCTGCGGTGACATTGTTGTTTTTCGGTCCTGTAGGGTGTTGTCTTCACTTTAGTTGGTTGCTTCGGTTTAGTGTATTCATCAATTCTTGGGTCTTATGATTATGATTGCCGTTTTCTTCACTTTGTATTTATATTCATAAACACTTGGCTATTTGAGCTTTTATTAAATTTTTTGGTTTTTTTTGTGCATCAATTCTTTTTGAAGGAAATATACTTTCTTTTCGATCACTTTTCAATAGTTTTGTGAGTTTGTTTTTTATCTGGTTGGGCGATAGTTAATTAGTTATACCCATACCGCGGTCTGCTGTATGGTTTAATTAATTTCCTTTTTATTTTATAACGCTGGGTACCGTTAGAGAAAGACTTGTCGATTTGTAAAATACTCGAACCGCTTTATTCATCGCCAAATTCCAACTAAACTAACAAAACGTAATTTAGCCCTATCTCTGTAATTGCGCATCGTGTCAGTTGCTTAGCTTCTTGACGGACGTCATTGTGCAACGTTGTTTGCAGCGTTTCCTGTTTACGCGAGTATGTGGAGTCACCATTCTTAACGTAACATACATAGTGTCTTTTGTTTAGGTCGCAGACTTAAGCGATTGGCTTTGCACTATTGCATGTTTGTCTAAGCGCTCCGTACTTCTCGCGCTCTATCTCATTAACAGTAAAAAGAATAAATAATTGGTACAGATGAAATGTGTAGAGAATTTTGTACTCTACAACTTTTATAATTAATCCAAATGTGATTTGTGGCAAAGGAACCGAGATATTTAAACATAATGATTTTCGTGAATATTTAGCTTAAATATCTAAGAAAACTAAAAGACTTTATGAGACTTTTAAGACAATACTTAGAAAGCGAACATAAAAATTTGGACGAAATTTCAGCTATATTCGTTCATTTCCGAGGTTTACCCCTTTTTTGTTTTAATTGACTATTATACTGGCCTATAAAACAAAAACAAAAATTTAAATATATTGTGCTAACAGGTTAATAGCAGAAAAATAGTTTAATTTACAAAATTTTGTATTGAAAGAACAACTAAAAAACCATTACTAAATTGTGAAAACACAAAATAATTTGAAATAAAATATAAAGTTATAGTAAAACAAAACAAAAGAAAAAAAATGTTATTAAAAAAATAATCAGTCTGGTGTGGTTTGCCCATCCGTACGCAAGTACGTTTTCAATCGCGGCAGTGACAAATTTTTTCGCGCATTAGACAAAATAAAGAGATCGACAAACAGAGCCGGCGCCACCATGTCGCCGAAGTGAAAAGAAAAGTAGGAAAAATAGACTCTGGTCAGCGTCTGGTCACCGCTCCAAGCAACGGTAAACCAACGGTAAACCATGACAACAATGCAGAAACTATTGTCAAAACTAAAGTTCATGTACCTCCAATTACGGTACTTAAAATTGGTATAGAAAAATTGCTTTAATTTGTTAATTTGTAATTTATTCAATATCTAAGATTATTCCATCAGAAAAATTTCTATAGTAGTCAAAGTGCATTATGTGAACGATAAAGACTTTGCTCTAGTCTGCACTCACCTACAAAGCGGTAAATATGAGTTCTTCTCCTTTGCAAGCAAGAACAGTAAGCCGTACAAAGCTGTGCTCACAGGCCTCGACGATACGCAGGCAGAGGTTGTTAAGAACCAGCTTATCAGGATGGGTTGTAAAGGACTCCCGGTTTATCCGGGTCGAAAGCTGGGATAGCTCAGCTTCGCCAAGGTCCGTCTACATAAATTTATAGATTTGAGACCGCGAGGAAAATTAGACAGTGTTTGTTTTGGTTTTATTGATTTTTAGTGCTTTTATTTCGGAGTTTCTCTTTTCTTTTTCTCTTGGGGCCAAAGTACACACCCTTTTTAAGGTTTACAGGTGTTATGTTTGTGTGTACGCTGTCCGCTGATTCGAACCCAGTGTTCGAATATCGCTCCAGCCGTTGTTTTGACGCCCAGTTGTCAAATATCGTCTTTATTGTTGATCTGTCGACTCGTGTTCAAACTCTATCTGACGCCCAGTGTTCAGATAGTACCTTCAGCTGCAGATTTGACGCCCAGTGTTCAAATAGTTCCCCAGCTATAGATTTGACACCCAGTGTTCAAACCCTATTTGACGCCCAGTATTCAAATAGTTGTTCAGCTTTAGATTTGACGCCCAGTGTTCAAATCCTATTTGACGCCTAGTGTTCAAATAGTGGTTCAGCTACAGCTTGCACTCACGCGGTTGTCCGATGATCGACACTCGCAACATGTTCGACGAACATGAACTTAGTGCAACAAGCTGCGAACTTGGTGTTGTAAGCTGCGAACTTAGTGTTGTAAGCTGCGAACTTAGTGTTGTAAGCTGCATACTTATTGTTGTAAGCTGCGTGTCCTTCCCACAACAGCTGTTGTTATTTATCGCTGCAACTTGTGAGGGCAAAATATGACGATATTTTGTGCCTTCACAGGGTCTCCAATGCTTGGATGTCAAGCTCATCAAAATAAATAGACCAAACAATAGTGTCCACTCGCTGTATGTGGTTTACTTTGTAAACAAGACTATCAGTCTCAATGAGCTGAAGAGAAAGTACTCAGTTATCGACCATATTAGAGTCAAATGGGACTACCAAAAGCGAAGGAGTAACTCTATTACCCAGTGCTATAACTGCCAGATGTTCGGACACGGTTCGACCCACTGTAAGGTTAAAGCATATTGTATGAACTGCGCGGGAAACCACAAAACAATCGACTGTCTAGACAAACTACTTGTCAAGTGTGCCAATTGACACGGCACCCACAAAGCAAATTCATCGGAGTATCCAGGCAGAATTAACTACATGAAGGTGCGGGAAAAAGGCAAACCAAAAGCAAGGATCGTCAGGAATTCCTTACAGGCGCCACAGCTAAACTGCTTTACTACTTTCCCTAATCTCAATGGGCAGTCAGCAGAACCGAAAAAGTCAACCTGGGCAAAACCACAGGCATCAAGCAGTACTGACCTCTTTTCACTGGAGGAACTTAAAACTCTTACTTTCGAGCTAATTAACAACTTAAGTAATTGTAAGACAAAGTCAGAACAATTTGACGTTACAACCTCACTTGCATTTAAATTTCTTTCTTAATGTTAGATAAATTAGCAATCATAGCGTGGAATGCCAGGGGTATTTATAACAAAAAGGAGGAACTAAGTCATTTTCTTTGCGACAAGAATATTGGCATTTGCCTAGTCTCTGAAACCTGGTTGAAAAACGCTACTTCAATTAATATATGCAACTACAACTGCTATAGAAACGACCGATCGGTTAACAGAAAGGGAGGGGTAGCCATATTCATTAAAAAAACAGTGCGCCATTCTCTGCTACCTCTTCCAAACACAAACCTTATTGAAACTATCGGCGTTTATATTTCCAATAGAAATGGCACGCAGACACCGGTGTACTCTTGTTATTTCCAAAGGGCCGAGAAAATCCCAGTGATAAATATATTTAGTGATGTTTTCCGTGGGGCCAAAGATTTTAGTATCCCTAAAAAACAAATTAAATTCACCCCAAAGCGGCTGCCACAGAACATCCTAAACTTAATTAAAAGTAGAAATATCCGCCGGCTCAACTGGCTAAGGTATAGGCACCAGTCTGACCTCATTCTCTTCAAGTGGCTAAATAAATTAATAACCAAAGCGATGCTAGACTTTCGTAATAAGTCCTGGAATATCGCTCTCTCATCCTTAGATAAAGGTTCTTCCCCCTTTTGGAAACTTTCCAAAATTATCAGGAAGAAGCATAGGAACATACCAACCTTAATCTCCAACGACAATCGTTATGCTACTGACGAAGAGAAAGCTGAGGCGCTGGCTCAATCTTTTAGTTTAAATCACAGCTTAACAGCAGGCTTCAGTGACTCAACAACTAAAGGTGCCGTTGAAGCCTCATTATGTACATTAGCGCAAGCTTCAGTTAGTCTCCAAACTGACTACTATGTTACTACCAACGTCATAAAAGAGATGATTAAAAAGCTAAAGAAGAAAAAATCTCCTGGGATCGACAGAATTGATAATATATGTCTAAAAGCACTCCCTCCGAAAGGAGTAATGTTTCTTAGTTGTGTGGTAAATAAATGGTTAGAGCTCTGCTACTTTCCCCCATCTTGGAAATCTGCAAAAGTTGTCCCCATTGCGAAACAAAACTAGCCTGCTGAATTGCTCTCCTCTTACAGGCCCATCAGTCTGCTGTCGTCAGTCAGCAAAATATTGGAAAAAGTAATTAAGGACAAATTAAAGCATTTCATTGAAAATAACAGCATTCTTTCCATGTCAACAGTTTGGCTTTCGCAGAGAACACAACTCAGTGCAAGGCTCCTCCGTTTCGCCTGTACTGTATAATATATGTACAGCCGACTATCCAGCATTACCCTACTGCACCACGTCGATCTTTGCGGATGACACAGCTATCCTCTGCTCCGCTTTCTGCAGAAATAACAAGTAACCTCCAAATGGCATACGATTCTTTACCCAAAAACGCAAAGACATCTACGTCCCCACAGCCGATATCAGATTAGAGACGGTTAACGTAAAGTGGGAACCGAATGTCAAATATTTGGCCATCACTCTTGACAAGAGACTTAAATTTGTGGATCATATAAGCGACACTAAAAAAAAACTAAAAGCTGTGGTTCGCTCTCTTTACCCCTTTATAAATAGAAACTCGAGATTAAATTTAGAAAATAAATTATTCCTGTTTAGGTCTATTTTCCAATCTGTATTGTTTTACGGCGCACGAGTATTAAATTTAGAAAATAAATTATTACTGTTTAGGTCTATTTTCCAATCTGTATTGTTTTACGGCGCACGAGTATGGTCAGATATAGCAAAATGTGCCATAAACCAGCTGCAGATAAGTCAAAATAAAATCTTGAAACTTATTCACAATCTCCCCTGGCATCACTCTAAGGTTGAGCCAACACTGAAATGGTAGCTACTAGGTTATCGCGACTATCGCAAAATGTTTCTTCTAAATGTCACGAGTCAATATATCCTCATATTAATGATCTGGCTTAGCCACCTAACTGTAAGTTAAATTAAGTTTATCTTTAAGTTTTCAAAGGGTTTTTTCTCCATTATTTTCTCCCCAAAAGTAACAATTATTAAAATAATCATAAGTCACTCATCTATATTAATAACTAAGTAGAAAAGGTCCAGTAATTAGCCTACACTCCTAACTTTTAACTAAATTACTATTCTCAATACATTGTAATGATATCTGGAGTGAAATAAATAAATGAATTGAATAAATGAATTTTTTTTTTTTTCATATTGTTTACTTTATTGAATCTTCTCTTGATAAGAGACTAACAATAATTTATCAAATCTTAAATCTAGTTGTGTATTACACAAAGCCCCCCGGTTGGAGACTTATGTAGTTACAGCGGCCCTAAGAGCACATCACAGGGCTGGGAGGTCATTTCTCCTGAGTCGTGTTTGTATATGGAGTAGTGTTAGAGATCGTGCGAGTGGATTAGGGTGAGAATTGAGTTTACATTCATAGGTCTGCTTGAGTCGATCTATTTCAGTTTTAACAGTTGGGATGTTAAGAGTTGTAAAGAAGCAATTTGTACTCCAAGCTTAAGGGGGACCGCGGATTTATGAGCCAGTGTAGGGAGTTGGCTTTTAGCTTTATGTGTGTTTTCTTGGCTTCAATATGTTTACGATAAGTGAGCCGTCTTTCGAGATGAATGCCGAGATGCACGACGTCATTGGCCTGTGGGATCACAATGTTGTTTAGAGTCAGCGATGGACAAGTACCTCTGTTTAGAGTGAATGTGACATGTTTGCTTTTTTGCTCATTAACTTTTATACGCCAGTTAGCTAGCCACTCCTCGAGAAGAATGAGATGGTCTGCTAGTAGTCTGGTTGCTCGTATTGGGCATCTAGATCTACTTAATATGGCTGTGTCATCAGCAAATGTGGATATTTTAAGTCTGTGATCCGTTGGTATGTCTGATGTGTATAGAACATATAACATAGGACCGAGAACTCTGCCTTGGGGTACTCCAGCTTTGATTTCAGACTCCTGTGTTATGTAGTCATTCTGACGTACCGTGAATACTCTATTGCTGAGGTATGATTCTAGAGTTTTGTGAGTATTTTGGGGTAGCAATACTTTTATTTTGTACTTAAGTCCATCAAGCCAAACGCGGTCAAATGCTTGGGCTACATCGAGAAAGATTGCGGAACAGTATTCGCGGAGCTCAAACGCTGTTCTAATCTCTGAGGTTAATCGGTTTACCTGTTCGATAGTGACATGGTTTTCACGAAACCCAAATTGGTGGGTGGGAATAACGTTCTGCATGTGTGAGTTGATTTTTAAAAGAACCAACTTTTCGAACAGTTTGGATAGGCAGGATAGTAGGCTTATGGATCTATATGACGCTGCCTGTGTTTTGTCCTTTCCGGGTTTCGGTATCATGACTATGAAATATCCGCATTTAAAAATCGCGTTATACAATTTTGTGATATATGTCACAGCTGGACTGGGAAGCTCCATGATCATTTTTGGGGAAATTAAATCATGACCTTCGTGGGTGTGAACTCTGAGGGGTTCAGAGTAATTCGTGTTCGAAGGAGAGGGAAGAACAAAAGCGTTTGTTGACGGATTTGGCTGAAAGACAGTTCTTAAGTGGTTTGGAAAAACTTCCGCTTTTTTTATGTCCGTGCGTGCCCACTTTCCAGTGTGGTCTCTTATGGGTGTAGAGACTATAGCCGGTGGTTTAATGTCTGCACGCGCTTTCCACAGGGGAAACTTTGAGCTTGTTGGGAAAAGACGTTCGATGTATCGTCTCTGAGTGAGTTTTTCCTCGAGTTTAAGAGCTTTGCTTAGCTCACGTGAAGCAATTCTTAGATTGTGCTTGGAGGTTGGAGATCTTTGACACTGCCCTTCTTAAACGCCATTTCGTTATAACTAACAGTTCAATGTGACTGTTGGTTATACTGTGGTTCATCGAATTGGCTGTGGATGGTTGTGGTGTGGAGTGTTGAGCTGCAGCAGTGAGAACAGAACTCAGGGCACTGACAGAGTTTTCAATATCGATTTCGTTACTTATTGCTGGGTTCAACTCGATATGACTGCTTATATACTTTTTATATTTGAGCCAGTTGGTTTTTTGTGAGGTGAGTTTATTGGGATACTCTTTCAGTTGAGGTTTTTCCAGTAAACTAAAAAGAACTGGAGAATGATCCGATGAGAGATCTGCAAGAGATTCAGCAGATATTAGAAAACTTGAAATTCTTCGTGTTATTGATCAATTGATCAATGAGATCTGGGATTTTCATCGAATCTGTAGGCCAATATGTTGGAGTTCAGGGCGAGACATAGTTAAGCTTGTTTTTGGTGTTTATAATTGCTTTGTAGAGCTGCAGCTTTGTAGAGCTGCATTGTGTTTTGCATGAATGCCATGAAATTCATCATGCTTTGTTGCATTGATGCAATCATTGATTCGATGCCATTGAGTGGTGTATTAGCATTTTCAAGGTCAAACGTACAAAATTAAGGTTTTTTCCATTTTTCTCGAAAACAGTAAGTTTTATCGTGAAAATAGCTTAGACAAAAATTGTAGATCATACAATTCTCTACAATTCTCAACTTCCGCCTACTCCAGAAAAACTGCTTAAAACTTTTTTTTGCAAATGCAAGACGGATTGTAGTAAGAATTATGGCTGCCAAAAAGTGTGATTATTTTGTTCGCCAGTAGACATTAATTGTCAGGGTCAGACTTGCACCAATATTGAAACAAATACAACAGATGAAAATATTTATGATATTAATTAAGAGACAATTGATGCATCCCTTTTCTTAGAACAGCGAACAGAAATTGTGCAAAAAGATAAAAATTAAGACGAAGAAATAATTGGCGAAGTAGAATTAGACAATTATCTAATATAATAATATTTAGAAGAAAGCAACCTATTCCACTTTGATCATTAGCAATATTTTCATTCTTTCAATCAATAGGATACGATCTGATCAAACTTTCTTTATTACAATAGATCGTGGAGTATACCTACTGAGGAAATCATGTTAAAAAAAATGCATTACCTTATAGGTGGTGCGGAAATGTGTGCATATTATGTAAAATATGAATTTTCTAATTATTAAAACCGCGATATCTCACGAATGGTGAATCGTAAGACCTATTGACCTATTCTGACCTATTTCCACGACAAGACTTACTGTTTTTGAGAAAAATGGAAAAAACCTTAGGGGATTTTTGACATTTCATGTATTTAACGTTTCTTCCAATTTTCAGATCTATACGAATTTTTCCTAAGTTATGTCTTATTTTTGTCTATTTTGACTGGACTTATAATAATAATTATCAAAGATGAACCACAAACTTGTTTTTCGATTTTACCGATTTTTACTATATCCGTTATATAACAGACATGGCCGAATTACTCAAAATTTTTTGTTTATAAATTTCTTGGTTTGTAATTTAATATATAAACGAATATTAAGGTGCTTGAATCTATTGCACAGGCTAACAAATTTTTACCCCGGAGACAAGACCTATCGTACTTAAAGGATTTTGATGCGCTGAATCCGAATCCAAAATCGTTCATATACGTCAGGTTTTCGAGATATCCTAACCTAAAAGTAAAAAAAAGGTTACGTGACGAAAAAACAAAAATATTACCTTGGATTAGGAATCAGCGACCCCAAAATCACAAGATCAACATGGTCTGGTATCAGGCACAATTTTTTCGAGATTTGTAAAATTTCAAATAGCGATATTTTGGTAAAAAAAAAAGATATTTTAAAAAATCCAAAAAGGTTTGAAAGGGTAACTTCCAATTGGCATTCAACGTTTTTTGATAATCTTTTTTTTCCTTCCGTCACGTAACCTCAAAAACTGCAAAAAAACGCGTTTTTTTCACTTTTAGGTTAAGATATCTCGAAAACCTGACTGATCAATTTCGAGCACGGATTCGGATTCAGCGCATCAAAATCCTTCGGGTATGCCAGATCTGCTCTCTGGGTATACACTTTAAATTTTGTCGGCCTGTGTTATTCAGGTATAGGTGAGATTACAATTATGTTTGAATATATCCGCCATATAAACGATGCAGAACTTGACAGCAATATCAATCTGAGAGTAAAAACAGTAAGTAAAAATAATAGTAATTATGGTAAAGTACTTAACGAGAAAAGTCAACTTAATTTTGATCAATATACATTCATTCTTCATCGGAACTAATGACGTCAAGTCCTGGTTCATCATCTTCATATTTATCTTCATCATCCTCTTCCTCCTCATTCGCTTCAACATTATGGTCGTTATTCTCGTCGCTCTGTCGATCAACTTTATTCGTAAAAATTTCTAGTGTTTGCAAGAGCGCGATAACGACTTCTGGAATGATTTTTATTTTTTTTTTTATTTTATCTTTCTTTCAAAAATATACTAGACAATAAAGGATCCGAACTATCCATAGCTCAATTAAAGACATATGTAATGTTGTCCACTCGACTGCACTTTCTTTGAATTTCGAAGAGTCAATTTTATATTCGCAAGAAATTGTTGTTAAAATAGTATATACGTTTTTTAAAAGTTTATAATCGATATTCAATATCGACGACAACAGCTCTTCTGTGTCATTCGAATTTCCACTCCCATTTGCTCTTGAATTGCTTGTTTCGTGCTGCCAACTTAGGTTTGTCACCATCCTTCACTCGCCGCTTCTTTAACTTCACTCTATATTAAATATTTGAAATAAATTCAAAAAAACGAATCCAGGCATGTTAATGACTTAATCCATATTGCAGAGCGTGTGTCTTAGCCGTTATAATTTTAGAATTAAAGTCAAGTAAATGCATTAGCTTTACTCCGCATGTTGGGCAGGACTGGCAAGATATAGTTCCTGCCAATATACTTAAGACCTTTCCGTCAATCAGGGACATTTGTCTAGCGTATTACACAAATTCATCTTTACTATTACCATGTGTTGAAAATATGTTCACGTTACGATTCTGGTAATCTTTTTTTTTTTTTATAACTCCATTTTATTAAATACAATCTGTTCTTCGAGAAACATTCAGTAATACTTATATATAATTAATTAAAAGAGGCATGCGTAAGTTAGCCCAATGACTAAATCTTACATAAAACAAAAATAAAAATAAATTTAGTGTTGACGACGGCGAATATTGGCAGTTCGGTGGGTTA